>OY748295.1:3475524-3731691 GCA_963556515.1 Nudaria mundana | reverse complement strand
CTGGGTCGTCAAGTTGAGGGCCACTCTCTATAGTATTCCTGTGTACTGTGAGAGTCGCCCTCAATTGCCAGACGTCGCCTCAGCTTACCATCAGGCGGGTGGCGTCAATTTGTCGACCTAAATATAAAAAAATAAATAAAGATACGGCGACGGGAACAATAATCACGCGGACGAAGTCGCGGGCGACCACTAGACGTTTGTTGAAAATTTGTTACTTTTTCACACGAAAAGTACTGAACGGAATTTTAATGAAACTCGACAATAATGTTGTTTACTTTTTTCCCGGCAATGTGTTCTTTTGAGAATTGGGAACGAAAAAACTATTTACGCGGACAGAGCCGCGGTAATGAGCTAGTAATACAAATATTAGTAAAGTTTCGGTTATAAATGTGCCCGGTGACGGCAATAGGCTTGCCCGCTGTTACGTGGGACTAAAAATACTGGCAAATTGTGGGTGTGTAATACACCTCTGCCTACCCCTTCGGGATATAAGCGTGATATGTGTGTGTTTCCATTTTTAATTTCTAATGAACACCTTTTTACTGGATGCATATGATAGTACTTTACGGTACTTAAAACAGTATGAAGGACACAAAAATGTTGATAAAGCTGTATTTTCTTAATACATTGTAAGAAAATATGATGATAAATTCAAAACAGATTGTCGACCGTGACAGGACTCGAACCTGCAATCTTCGGATCCGAAGTCCGACGCCTTATCCATTAGGCCACACGGTCTCGTGATTACGATATCTTCAAAGCGTTCCTCTTTTGTAGTGTGTATCATTTTGGACGCTCATGTCAGCCTAAGATTTTTTAAATTGTAAAACATAAAACATTGTATCACGCCTTTTTCCCCGAAAGGGTAGGCAGAGGTGTGCAAACACACCCACATCTCGCCAGCTATGTTAGGTCCCATGTAATAGGGGGCGAGCCTATTGCCATTTACCGGGCACAAGTTCCAGACTCTGGGATATTTATCTGGGTAAAATTCTAAAGAGAATTATACATTATCCACCAGACCCGGGAATCGAACCCGAGACCTCGAGCGTGGCAGTCCGTACATAGTACCATTGTGCCGCTGAGGTAGTTTGTAAATTGTGATATTTCAAAATTATATTAATCAAATTCATATTTATTTGTGACTTAAGATAAGAGCGTGGGACATTGAAAAAAAACTAGAAAGTGCAAACAGTAGGTTTCAACTTGCATAATAAAACAAAAATGTTATGTCTGTTTGTTACTCTAATGTCTTAAACGGTCTACCCAATGTCAACGAGACTGTTCACAGGTAGATATGATAAGTAGTAATTAAGGCCACTTTTCTTTTGCAAAAAGAAACACGGGTGAAGCCGCCGGAGACAGGTACAAATATACAATACTAGTGGTCGCCCGCGACTTCGTCCGCGTGGTCATTTGGATGTTTTCCCGTTCCCGTCGCGCCGCGTCATATTTTGAACAATTCACACAATATCTTTATAAATTGTAGCCTATGTGTTATTCTGATGTATAAGCTATATTATTGTGAAGTTTCATTAAAATCCATTCAGTAGTTTTTACGTGAAAGAGTAACAAACTTCCATCCATACATACATACATACTTACATACTCACAAACTTTCGCGTTTATAATATTAGTAGGATTGATTGTCTGTCGTGTCATGCGTCATTTAGTTTACTAAAGTTAGGCCAATTTACTAGGACACATTGACATTTCTTTAAAATAACTACTTGTATAAATATGTACTTACTTCATGTGACAAGCTTAAAAATCTAATTCAATTGACTATTCAAGAAGGATTTCAAACATTTCTAAATCATATTATGCTGAAAATGTATTAATGGAAGTATTTATGTTGTCTGTGTGTGTATGTCACGGCCGCACCTACGTCCATTGCTGAGCGCCTCTGGTTAACACTAGGAAGAAGTTCTAGTGGCACCCGGTGGACTTTGGCTACCTGTATGGCGTCAGCGTGTTTATCTGGTTTTACACCGCATTTTTAGGCTCGGGGTTTATCCCGCGTCTGTGAGTGTGTGAGGTGAAGCCCCACAGCAAGGGCCAGGACCCATACACGGTTAGGAATACCGTCGGGTCCATGGGCGGTGATTTTCGGTGAGCGTGTAAGACGGAGCCATTCGCGAAGGGATGTGTTTCTCCGCATTAGACCTCTAGGTACAGGCACCCCCATGGGTTCCGCTTCAGGGTCTCCAGGAGCGCCTCCGGAAGGGTGCCCTTAGCTTCTCTGTAAGAAGCGTAGAGCACCGCCCCCCTGGTTGGAATTATGATGATTTTAGATGTATATTGCATCCTGCAGGGCACAAACTTCGTCCGCTGCATCAAGCCGAACTCTCGCATGGTGTCGCGCGCGCTGGAGGGCAGCCTCGTCCTGGCGCAGCTGCAGTGCAGCGGTACGGCGGCCGTGTTGCAGCTCATGGAGCACGGGTACCCCTCGCGCGCGCCCTTCCACGACCTGCACCACATGTACAGTCGCTACCTGCCGCCCAGGCTGCAGGCACTCACGCCCAAGCTGTTCTGTGAGGTACGGACGCTCACCGACATACATAAGGGAACAGAGCGAAGGCAGCTCACAGACTCATCGTTCACATCCTTAACTTCAACCTTATCGACCATCTGAATGATCTGAGACTGCAGTAGTCCACCGGTGTGTGGGTCACTTAGAACGTGCAAAATTTCACAAAATTAACCTAAGAGGGTCCACTGGCTGACGACGTAGTGATGTGGCCGATTTCGGAGTTTGTATAAAACTTTCGCTCTGTTCTATCTGTTTACTCAAGTGCCCTGACTCACCAATCACCATCCCGAATCCAGAAGTCTAATAATTAATTAATTATATTATATTTAATTAGTTTCAATTGTATTGTTATATTTTGTAAATTTTAACTAAATGCTAAATGAAAGTAAATAAGTCACTTAATTTAAACCAACTGGGTAAAAAAATGAGTAATGTTTTTTAAACAATTCTGTTCTAATATAATTTCTATATACACCAGGCAATTGTACACAGTCTCGGTGTATCGGACAAGGACTACAAGTTCGGAGTGACCCGGGTGTTCTTCCGTCCGGGCAAATATTCCGAGTTCGATACCATGATGAAGTCTGACCCGGATAACATCCAGTCTATAGTTGACCGCGTACTATCCTGGCTGGTCAAGTCTAGATGGAGGAAGTCTATATTTGCTGTACTGTCTATCATTAAATGTAAGTATTTTCACTACGTACGCTAATATAAGAGGAGACACTAATATAAGAGGAAAGATTTGATTGTTTGTTTGTTTATCTCCGAAACTACTGAACTGATTTTGAAAATTCTTTTATTAATATGTAGTTTGGCGAAGCCATAGAATGTTACTTGTATAATATTCTATTATTGCTACCTCAACAAATATATAATATTAGTACGGTGTCTGTCGCGGTTCTTTAGACCCCTTAGGGCTAGGTCAAATTTTCGCCTCCAGATCGAGGGCTATCCATAGAGGGGTCAACCATCATTGGAGCATAAGCAGTTCTCGAGAGCTAAGGGGGGACAAAAATTACATTGCCCATTTCTATATATAGATAATTTTAGTACATGCACTAAAGTCTACCTCGGTGGCACAATGTGTACTATGTACGGACTGCCACGCTCGAGGTCTCGGGTTCGATTCCCGGGTCTGGTGGATAATGTATAATTCTCTTTAGAATTTTACCCACAATCGCTAGACGTCGTCACGACTTACCACCAGGCGGGCGCCGTCAATTTGGCGAACCAAATATAAAAAAAAAAAAAAAAAAAAAAAATATTATCCCAGAGTCTGAAACTTGTGCTCGGTAAATGGCAATAGGCTCGCCCCCTATTACATGGGATCTAACATAGCTGGCGAGATGTGGGTGTGTTTGCACACCTCTGCCTACCCCTTCGGGGAAAAGGCGTGATGCTATGTGTGTACTAAAGTAAATAGATATAAGCACGTGGTTAAGATGTTAAGATGTTCACACCCTACCTTGCTCATGTACAATTTCCTTTGTTAGTAATTAAAATATAAGCCTTAGTAATATTGCTCAGTCAATCGGTCAGATATTATAGAGTCATTACCAAATACAATCTTTATTGTTTCATTGACTCGCAATATGTAGCTACATTATCTCTGAGTGCTGCCGTTCTAAGTTTTGTATAATTACAGAAAAAATTAAAATGTTAAAATATGAAAAATGTATGTGTGTGGATATACCGCTATATATATATATATATATATAGCGGTAAAAAGCTTAGTTCATTAGATGCGTCTTTTTAAAAGCTATCCGACGGCATTAAAATCTCCATTTCGATTTTTTTTTAGATACCGCCATTGCGTTTAACACGTCAGTATATGCTATGCTATTATATAAATTTAAAAGGTTTTTTCTTAAAAACATTTTACTTACCATTGTTTTACGTCAGTATAGTTTACTTTTATCCCGGTAATGTGTGTATGGTAAAATTGTATCACGCGGGCAGTATTAAGCTATTTAACTAAAAAAACCACTATTTGCGTTATTTATTACGACGTGTGCTGATTAATGTCGAATCCTATATAGACTTCTTAAGTTCTTACTACCACACCTGCCACATACTGCAGTTGAAGCAAGTCGTATTCACGTATCTCACATCAAAACCACATTGAAAACGCCATCTGGCCCTACCTGTGCACGTGTTTCCTCCCACATATAACCCTGGGTTCTTTAAGCGGAGCGTGAAGAGACACATCAGTAGGTCGTCAAGTTGAGGGCCACTCTCTATAGTATTGTGTGCTGTGAGAGTGGCCCACAATCGCTAGACGTCGTCACGACTTACCACCAGGCGGGCGGCGTCAATTTGTAAACCCTATATAAAAACTAGGTATGTAAGCATGCTGCTGTTGCAAAAAACTGAGCGAAGAGTTAAATTTTCAAAAAAAAAAATACTTAAAAAATAAATAAATAATAAAATTCGAAATTCGGCAAATGGGACCATTGTTTTTTTCGGTGATTATTCCTCGATGGTATGTCCGATTTTCAATTTTTTTTATTCTAAACCACCCTCACGCCACACGTTATCACTGTGGTAAGTTTGAAGGAGATCGGTTCACGCGTTTAGGAGGAGTATGCGAACAAACGAAATACATGAGTCGCCTAAGATTGAGCTTCGCTCCCTTCGCTCATTTCGCTCAATAAAAAAGAACCCTATTCCTTACAGTAAAGAACAAAATCGAATACCGCCGCAAGTGTCTGATACTCCTCCAGAAGACTATCCGCGGTTACCTAGTACGTCTCAAACATCGGCCCCGACTCCGCGGTATCAATAAAATAAACGCGTTACAAAATAACCTGAAGGCGATGGAGGCGGTGACGTCACAACTTGGTAAAGAGAAAGACAGCGCACAGAAGAATATTGATCAGCTGAGGAATATTATTAAGACAGCATGTGTTAATATTAAGGTAAATATCTTATAAATCTTCTTCTTATCTTATCTTATATCTTCTATAAAAATTAATTGCCGTTCGTTTATCTCGCAAAACTCGACAACGGCTGGACCGATTTGGTTAATTTTTATCTTGAAATATTCACAAAAGTTTAAAAGGTTTTATCTTAATTTGAGGCAGTACGACATTCACCGGGACAGCTATAGTTATAAACAAATTACACCCTGACATTGAACAAACTATCGTGCTTAATTTATAATTATATATTTATAACACAAAGTTTTCTTCTGGGTGGGATTCGAACCACACACCCTTCGAGTCCAATACTCTAATCACTAACCGCTGGATCACAAATGCTACCAATTGATGAATATATAAATAACTGTAGCAATTCTCTCATCCAGATCAACGACAAGATGACCCGCATAGAAATCGACCAGCTATTCTCAAAATTGACGAAGGATGTCGAATTGCAAATGGCAACACTACAGAAAGCCATGGTTGAACAAAAGAACAGGTAAATTTCTTTTTTTTTTAATATTGACACCAGGACCAGGCTATCTTTAAGCAGAACGCTTCACCAATTCAGTTCATTCACTTGATAACAACTGATGAATTTAAGCGTCATACAAACTTACTGAAGCTTCTAACAAAAGCGTTTTGGCCATTTTGAGGCTGGCAGTCTCACCGACTACTCAGTAGTACATTTTTTTTTTAAATAAATAAATATATATTTTTTTTTTAATAAATATTTTGAAGTAAAACTTCGTTAAGCACGCTTGACTTGGGGAGCAAGCTAGTGAATGCGTGACGAGAGCGTTACGAAAAACGTGTCAGCGTAACTGGCGAAGCGAACGACAGTTGAGTGGGAGATGTAAGTTACTGAAGATAGAAGGATACTATTTTAAACTTTCGCGTTTTGTACACATTATAAACTTAAGACTAACGGGTCTTTTACGCGATTATTGAAATATGGCCCTGTTACAAGAGCCGTGGTCACGGGTGGACTCGGGTCCATATGTATGTATGTATCTCAATAATCGCGTAAAAGACCCGTTAGTCTTTAAGTTTATGATAGAAAGATACTTACGTTTCGTATATGACTGCAGGGGGAGAGAGAAAGATGCGAGCACATATTCTCTTCCTCTCGTAGTAAGTTTTACATAAGTCGAATAATCTAAAGTACACTTATTTTAAATATTGGATAGAATCAGGCGTTACTTGGCGAAAATCCATGACAAAGCAATGGTAAGTAAAATATTTAAAAAAAAAAAAGTGTGTGTGTCAGCTCCGACGCACGACTGGAGTTTACTCCTTAAGTACGAGTATCTAACCATAAAAAGTGTGTGTGTCAGCTCCGAAGCACGACTGGAGTTTACTCCTTAAGTACGAGTATCTAACCATAAAAAGTGTGTGTGTCAGCTCCGACGCACGACTGGAGTTTACTCCTTAAGTACGAGTATCTAACCATAAAAAGTGTGTGTGTCAGCTCCGAAGCACGACTGGAGTTTACTCCTTAAGTACGAGTATCTAACCATAAAAAGTGTGTGTGTCAGCTCCGAAGCACGACTGGAGTTTACTCCTTAAGTACGAGTATCTAACCATAAAAAGTGTGTGTGTCAGCTCCGACGCACGACTGGAGTTTACTCCTTAAGTACGAGTATCTAACCATAAAAAGTGTGTGTGTCAGCTCCGACGCACGACTGGAGTTTACTCCTTAAGTACGAGTATCTAACCATAAAAAGTGTGTGTGTCAGCTCCGACGCACGACTGGAGTTTACTCCTTAAGTACGAGTATCTAACCATAAAAAGTGTGTGTGTCAGCTCCGACGCACGACTGGAGTTTACTCCTTAAGTACGAGTATCTAACCATAAAAAGTGTGTGTGTCAGCTCCGACGCACGACTGGAGTTTACTCCTTAAGTACGAGTATCTAACCATAAAAAGTGTGTGTGTCAGCTCCGACGCACGACTGGAGTTTACTCCTTAAGTACGAGTATCTAACCATAAAAAGTGTGTGTGTCAGCTCCGACGCACGACTGGAGTTTACTCCTTAAGTACGAGTATCTAACCATAAAAAGTGTGTGTGTCAGCTCCGACGCACGACTGGAGTTTACTCCTTAAGTACGAGTATCTAACCATAAAAAGTGTGTGTGTCAGCTCCGACGCACGACTGGAGTTTACTCCTTAAGTACGAGTATCTAACCATAAAAAGTGTGTGTGTCAGCTCCGACGCACGACTGGAGTTTACTCCTTAAGTACGAGTATCTAACCATAAAAAGTGTGTGTGTCAGCTCCGACGCACGACTGGAGTTTACTCCTTAAGTACGAGTATCTAACCATAAAAAGTGTGTGTGTCAGCTCCGACGCACGACTGGAGTTTACTCCTTAAGTACGAGTATCTAACCATAAAAAGTGTGTGTGTCAGCTCCGACGCACGACTGGAGTTTACTCCTTAAGTACGAGTATCTAACCATAAAAAGTGTGTGTGTCAGCTCCGACGCACGACTGGAGTTTACTCCTTAAGTACGAGTATCTAACCATAAAAAGTGTGTGTGTCAGCTCCGACGCACGACTGGAGTTTACTCCTTAAGTACGAGTATCTAACCATAAAAAGTGTGTGTGTCAGCTCCGACGCACGACTGGAGTTTACTCCTTAAGTACGAGTATCTAACCATAAAAAGTGTGTGTGTCAGCTCCGACGCACGACTGGAGTTTACTCCTTAAGTACGAGTATCTAACCATAAAAAGTGTGTGTGTCAGCTCCGACGCACGACTGGAGTTTACTCCTTAAGTACGAGTATCTAACCATAAAAAGTGTGTGTGTCAGCTCCGACGCACGACTGGAGTTTACTCCTTAAGTACGAGTATCTAACCATAAAAAGTGTGTGTGTCAGCTCCGACGCACGACTGGAGTTTACTCCTTAAGTACGAGTATCTAACCATAAAAAGTGTGTGTGTCAGCTCCGACGCACGACTGGAGTTTACTCCTTAAGTACGAGTATCTAACCATAAAAAGTGTGTGTGTCAGCTCCGACGCACGACTGGAGTTTACTCCTTAAGTACGAGTATCTAACCATAAAAAGTGTGTGTGTCAGCTCCGACGCACGACTGGAGTTTACTCCTTAAGTACGAGTATCTAACCATAAAAAGTGTGTGTGTCAGCTCCGACGCACGACTGGAGTTTACTCCTTAAGTACGAGTATCTAACCATAAAAAGTGTGTGTGTCAGCTCCGACGCACGACTGGAGTTTACTCCTTAAGTACGAGTATCTAACCATAAAAAGTGTGTGTGTCAGCTCCGACGCACGACTGGAGTTTACTCCTTAAGTACGAGTATCTAACCATAACAAATTAGAAAGTTGCGCACTAGAGGTGCGCACCAAAAACGTGACACGATTTTCGTTACTTGTTAGTAGGTTTTACCCCTCGGATTTTTCTCATACCGGGCGCCTTATATATGAAAATCGATTCTTAAGGAGTAAACTCCAAAAATGTTTTAAACTTATTAATTTTTTTTTTTTTTTATTTTTTTTTCTGTTCTCTCTGAGACAGTCTTGATAATGCTTCGTTTAGAGGCGAAATAATTGTCGACGTTTTGTTGTCTTTTTAATCCTGCGGAAAATAGTGCTATTAAAAAAAATTTTAATAAGTTTAAAACATTTTTTTTTTTAATGTTTTACTTACCATTGCTTTTACACTTATTTTATTTTGTACATATTTTGGTTATTGCTAATCTAAATACGATGCTTACAGGGAAGAACAAGAGCGACTGCGAAAGATCGAAGCAGAGATGCGAGCTGTTGAAGAAGCGAAGAGACGAGAACAGGAGAGGCAGAATCAGGAGAACGAACATCGGAGACTGTGAGTGGACTACTTAACTAGTAGTGTATCAAGTTACGGTTTGGGTTTAAATTTGCAATTTTTGCATAGAAAATAGGTGTACATAGAAAACCATAACTATTGTTACCCCGCGTCCACGTGCTAGTCGAATAGCGAGGGAAATGGCGAGGAACATACTCTAGACACGTTACTCGCCTCGACGGATTTTGTAGGCTTTTCACCACGAGTCAAAAGAGCACAACAGGAGCAATACTCGAATATACAACAACGAGATAAACATCGCGAGTAGCATGTGGCCACTAGGGAAGTATTCGCGTCAACGTGAGCGGACATCGTGTGGCCGCAGCATTATTACAGAATTTCTATGTTCAATGTGTATTTATGACAGAAAAAGTACCTACGGGCGTGTGTACAAGAAATATAAGTACATAGGTATATATAATATGATTCGTGTAGCAGCAGCTCTATAAAATTTTACACTACGTGGTGTTATTTTCAATATCGAAATATAATTGTTATAGTAAAGCGGAAATGGAAGCCCGTCGCAAGACTGAGGAGGCGGAGCGCGTGCGCCGGCAGGAGGCGGAGCGTCTCGCCGCTGTGCAGGTGCAGGCGCAGCTGGAGCAGGCCGCCTCGCTGGACCGGGAGAACAGGGACAGGTCAATATTTTTGTATTTTAAAGCAATGAATTTGCTTAAACTATTCTTAAAATAAATATTAAGAAAATAATTTTAAATAGATCACAAAAACTGATGTCATCGGCGTCAGGATTCATCTAAAAATTCAGTGTTTAAATATCGTTGTAACACGATACACTGGTACCGTCAGTTCGGTAGAACTGCGGTAGGTGGATCCAACGCTAACCTTAATAGCGCGATGTAGAAATTATGAATACGATATGAAGCAAACATTCGATGTTGTCGGTAGTGGTCATCGTAGCTCAGTTGGTCAGAGCACTCCCCCTGTTAGTGAAAGGCCGTGGGTTCGAATCCCGCCGATGACAGCAGTTTTTGTAATCTATTAATAATTTTTTTCTTAATATACACACATAGTCAAGATCGTTTCTAAATTTACAAAAGCGATTGAGCTCGTATTCCAGTTTTATACCAAAGTCTATTACGTGTCGGAAAATATTGGACAATCTGCCCGCCGCAATTCCTTCGATGAGGTAGGATGCCCAATATTCTTTTGTATGAAACTGAAATTTAGAAGCCATCTTGACTTAAATTACAACCTATACCATCATAAGTCTTACTTTGTAACCCAGAAGATAATAAAGTTTTAATTTTTCATACTAGACTATAGGTATGGTCGAACATTAGACCTAGCAAAAACATTTTATTTGTTACTCAGGGGGTAGAAAACCCCCTGAAAAACATTGCATCTATTATTGTAATTTTTTATCGCTCGAACAGTCCCATAACTTCATGAAAACTCATTGCTTTTGTAACAACAACATTACGTGCTAACAACAGTGGCAATCACCACTCTCTAGGAAACGTTCTAGTGATGTCAATTCCCCTCCGTATTACGGTCACTATCCGAGTTAACGTTAAAGTTTTAATGATACAGACTAGAACAAGAGAGACGAGACCACGAAATGGCTGTGAGATTAGCTAAAGAAACCAACGGACACGTCGAGGGATCGCCGCCACAACTGCGCAGGTATACACTGCTCACTTTATGTTCATACACACACAGCTTACTACACATGAAGACATGATTTTGATCACTTTTGATGATATTTATTATTACTGATTTACAAAGAGTATATTATGTCAGGTCGTTTTTGAGCAGGACGCCATTTTTATTGATTGGAATCTTAAAAATATATTCATACATACATTACTAGATGTACTTACGTGGAAAATAGTATACAAACGTACACTTCCTTCGACTATGAGGTTATACCTAAGTTACTTTGGTTTTTCATAAAGGCAATCACTGTAAAATATACATGACATTGTAACACACTTCTGCTAAACTCTTCTGTATATAGCTTTAAACAGTATACCCGCAAATGCTGGCCACACGTTTCACTAATGTTATAATATTTAAAAAGACACAAACATTTCTTTTTCAACAGAATAACTTACTATTTCAAAATTTCAAACAATTTTTTTTCTGACACTTTTTTTTGTGAAATTTTGGCATGGCTTTATGACATTTATAGTCCAGTGTTGCTAGTCAACATTTTTAAAGATTCAATAAATTAAAGATAGAATTATTTCATGTTACTTATTATATCATTAATATAATACAAAAGCTAGATGGCAGACATTGTTTTGAATGATAAAAGTCCTATTGACAATTAAAACTTGAAATTTGGTGATAAATATACCATCTTTCATATTGCCCTTATTGAATACGATTGGCTACTACAACAAGTGAAACGTGGTGCACACGAGTATACATCTACAACTAGCATATAAGTAATATTAAAATATGTTCGCACAGTTTCCCTACAATGGAGTCAGTCAATGGAGAGAATAAATTGAACAGGTACTGAGTGAGATAGACTAACGTTTTCTCTTGCGCATGCCAGTAATGGCTCTCTTTCAATTATGGTACTTAAAAAATCGTTTTTGGTCTTTCGGAGGAATATCGAATATTTTAAACAATTTTTGGTCCTTCGATTTTTTTTTGTGGAGCCTTTAGTTCCATTATAAGAGTCATAATGTTCAGAAATAATAAATTATGTTTTAATCTGACTAGTTGAATTGCTTCGTGTTCTTGTGTTTCTTAGCAATGATTATATGGGGCACACTTAAAAGTTTTGCAATTTCGAATGTTATATTTTTTTTAGACGTTGCAACCTTCTTAGTAATAAAAAAAACAATTGGCGGGAAATCATTTGTCAATTGATTTTTATCACACACCAAAGTTCTACGTATGCAACGAAAATGAGATTATGTCGAAAAGATTTTAGAGCGATGATTTTTTATGATTTTATAAGTTCTCTCTCTCCGCAAGACTGTGCCGCTCGTCTTCAAAATGCTATAGGGAGAGAATCACCTTGTTTGAGCACCGTGAGGCGATGGTTTGCTGAATTTGAGAGAGGTCGAGTTTCTTTACATGACGAATTTCGTGAACGGCGGCCTTCAATTGCCGTCAACGACAATAATGTGGCTACTGTTAAGCGGTTAATTGAAGAAAACCCGCGGATTACCTATGAGACAATTCGAGGACTATTGGGGATTGGTATGTGTCAAATCCAGAAAAATTTACACGAAGAATTGAAAGTTCGGAAACTTTGTTGTCGTTGGATCCCTCATGAACTGACAGCGGAGCAGAAGCGGGCTCGCGTGGAATGGTGCTCACAGATGCTACTGAAGTACGACCACGGACATTCTAATGCTGTTTATGACATTGTCACAGGAGACGAAACGTGGATTTATGGTTTTGATCCCGAAAAAAAAAACAGCAATCTTGTGAATGGGTGTTTGAAAATGAGAACAAGCCAACAAAAGTGAGACAGGTGAGAAACGTTGGTACAAAAATGATCGCGTTTTTTTCTCAGCTACGGGTCTCATCTGTACAATTCCATTCGAAGATCAAAAGAGTGTTAATGCCGAGCGGTATTCTACCATTTTTTTACCCAGGGTGTTAGAAAAAGTTCGCGAAAGACGACCCAAAACCGCGTTCTCCTACATCATGACAACGCTTCAACAAAAGTGAGGCAGGTGAGAAACGTTGGTAAAAAAATGATCGCGTTTTTTTCTCAGCTACGGGTCCCATCTGTACAATTCCACTTGAAGATCAAAAGAGTGTTAATGCCGAGTGGTATTCTACCATTTGTTTACCCAGGGTGTTAGAAAAAATTCGCGAAAGACGACCCAAAAGCCGCGTTCTCCTACATCATGACAACGCTTCTTCACACACGGCCAACAAAACAAAGTCATTTTTAGCTTCCGAAAAAGTACAACTCGTCACCCATCCTGCGCATAGCCCCGACCCAGCACCCTGTGATTTCTGTATTTTCCCCAAAATCAAAGATTTGATGAGATGTTTCACTTTTACCAACTCCGAAGAGGCAGTGATAGCGTTCAATCAGCACGTAGAAAACATGCTTTCAGATATGTGGTGCTCGTTTTAAAAAATGGTTCGATCGCATGAAAAAATGTAGTATGTAAAATGTAGTATGAGAGTATTTTGAAAAGCAATAAACATAATATTTTGGTTTTAACATGTTGTTTTTTTAAGTTACGCAAAACTTATAGTGTGACCTACGTATTACCCATTGCAGTGATCAAATATTTACAATTCTTTTAACTTGCACCATTATTCGTGATCTTGTATCGAACAAGTTAGATCTTTTTAAAATCTATGGTATAAAACAATTGAAAGAGGGCTTTACAATTAACAAACTAACTGCTAACCTTATAGGCTGTCAGCTTACCTCTTCTTTCTTGCACGTGTGTAGAATGTGTCGTTATTTTAGTAGTTTGTTAGTACAAGTCGAATTAATATAAATATGTGATTAATAAATAGTTTAGTAGTAATGTTTTGTAGATGTATGTAATATTTAAAAAAAAAGAACTTAAAATAAAACCTAGTATTGAGAAATTCTTCTACAATTACACGGTTCTCTGTAATACTGTTGGGATTAAGATCTACAGTGGCGACCTTGTGGTATACCAGAGACAAATTTTAATATCTTCTGTTGTAGAAGCTAGATCTTAAAACTTGAAAGCTTTTTTAAATAAACAAGTTTATGTAAGGGCAATACAATGTATGGAAATGGACATCTATAAGCATATAGTTGTTCCTAACTTTTATACAAGACAGTCAAAGGCTTAGAAAAATACCAATAAAAATTCTGAGAACTTATGTGATTGCAAAAGAATTATAAAGCTTTAAAATGTCATTGCATGTTATAATTTCAAACTATTTTTGTATAATTGTAATCTGAGTTTAATAATGAGACAGGCTAATTGTCTTTTCAATAATGTTACAGCTTCCAACGACAAATCTCTTTCATAACTATCCTGATCCTGTGTAAAAGAAACAAAGTTTCAAATTAATAAATTCGGTTTTGCCTAAACCTCCTTGCACATTATTGTATTAAGTCCATTGATGGGTGCGTGTTATACAGGTCAGAACGAGTAAGAATGCAGCAAGCAATACAAGGCAAGCAAAAGTATGACCTATCTAAGTGGAAATACTCGGAGTTGCGTGATACTATTAATACCTCTTGTGATATTGAGTTATTGGAAGTAAGTAACGTGTTATACTAACATTCCACTGTGGCTGGTTTTTTATCTGGCTGGTATTTAGATAATGACAGAGTAGAATGATGTTGAATGAATTTGTGTTTAATTTCTCCCGTTTTTAGGGTTCCGTACACAAAGGGTAAAACGGGAACCCTATTACTGTACTGAGTCTTCACTGTCCGTCCGTCCGTCTGTCTTGGGCTGTATCTCATGAACCGTGATAGTTGGTAAGATGAAACTTTCACTGACGACGTATTTGGTTGCATACAACAAACGTGTTTTTTTGCCGTTTTGATACGGAACCGTTTGTTCGCACTTGGCTGGTTATAATTTTAGTAGTATTGTTGTTAGTAGTGACGTGATAGCAACAATAATGTTCCAGGCGTGTCGTCATGAGTTCCACCGTCGCCTGAAGGTGTACCACGCATGGAAGGCAAAGAACGCCCGCAAAACTACCATGGCCGACCAGGAGAGGGCGCCACAGTCCATCATGGATGCTGGTAAGTACTGTCAATAATTTGGTAACAGATTTTTTTTTAAACATCTCGATAGTTCACATATAAAGGTGTATGACTGTTGGTTGGTGCATTATGATAAAATTTGCAAGATTTTGCAACTAAGCTTTTTATTTTGCTTGATATTAGTACATACATCATACATACATCAATTGATCAGATGGTAGAACGTTCCTTCTGGAAAGAGAACAGTTGCTGAGATAAGTCCAGCTCGTTGTAAAATTATTTAAGAATAGGATTCAAGTAGTTACATTATTATAATAACAGAATATGTACCCGATACAGAAATAAGTGTGGGTAGGTAACTGAAATTCTCGCTCGTCGACCGCCAGCTGCCGGGGAAACATATTTGCAGTCACCTGTTCAAGCCCGACTCAAGACTTAATAATGTTGAACATTCTCACACAACGTCATCTAGCCCAAACTAAGCTATGCTATAAGCTTGTGCTATGGGATCTAGACATACATAGAAAACACCCAAACTCCGAAACAAACATTAGTGAAATCACATAAATAGTTGATTTGACCCAGGGATCGAACCCGAGTCTCTCCTAATGCGAAATTCTAGTCACGATTTAAATTGTAGAATTATTATAAAAAAAGAATCAATTGCCCCTATCAGCCAAAGCCCCCCGCCTGCCCCAGAAGGGCGACATCCTGGGCGCGCGCCACCGCTACTTCCGCATCCCGTTCGTGCGCGCCGCCGCGCCCGCCAGCGCCGAGCCCGAGCGGCGCGGCTGGTGGTACGCGCACTTCGACGGGCAGTACGTGGCCCGGCAGATGGAGCTGCATCCTGACAAGACGCCGGTCTTGTTGCAAGCGGGTAACACAAAACAATCTAAAATATAATTACTTAATCCATTTATTTTTCATCGCTACGTTACAAAATGCAGTTTCCTAAGAAGAAAAACAAGCAAGAAACTTTATTTTTTTAAAAGTCCACCATAACTTCGTCTCTCTTACCCAGAACGCCAGAGGTGTTTTATCCACACATGTCGTAGATGGTCATAGTCTATTGCTATTTCAGGATTTTAATGTATATTTTTTCCTAGTATCGTTCGTCACACACCAAGTACCATGGTTTATAATGAAGATGATCTAGTCCCCAAATTTTCGTAATAGAGAAGTGCATTAATAATAGTAGAAACAATAGTTTAAAAGGAATGTGGAATATGAGTAGTGTAAGTTAACATCTTTGAAACGCCTGTATAAAAAATACTAGATTATTTTCTGATTATTTTCCCAATTCAGTTGAGTTTAATATTTCATTATAGCCGTAATATACAGAGTGTGTTTAACAACAGTCTGTATGTTACAACGCACCCTGTATATATGTGTGTGTGTGTGTGTGTGTGTGTGCAGGCGTGGACGACATGCAGATGTGCGAGCTGAGCCTGGAGGAGACGGGGCTGACGCGCAAGCGCGGCGCCGAGATCCTGGAGCACGAGTTCGAGCGCGAGTGGGAGCAGCACGGCGGGCTCGCCTACGCGCCGCACGACAACCGCACCCACCCCCTCTAGCACACGTGAGCCACACACCGATATCCATACTTATATTATAAAGCTGAAGAGGTTTAATTTGTTTCAACGCGCTAATCTCAGGAAGAACTGGTTCGATTTGAAAAATCTTTTTGTTTTGAGAAGTGTATTTATCTAGGAACGCTATAGGCTATATAACTGCTGACTGGCTATAGGCTACAATGGCAGCGGATCAGCAGTGAAATATGTTCAAAACAAGTTAAAAATATGGCAAAAATTTGTCATATATATTTTAGAGTTTTCGAAAGTTGTTTCATAAAATCAAAAAAATGTTCAACATCTCTTTAGAGGTCTTTGACCATGCTGAGTTGATTGCAGCTGGTCTCGAGTCTCTATTACCGTTCTCGTTTTGACCTTGACCTTGAGGTCAGAGGTCAAAGGTCAAGTTTATTTTAGAGGTATTTGACCATGCTGAGTTGATTGCAGCTGGTCTTGAGCTTCTATTACCGTTCTCGATTTGACCTCGTTTTGACCTTGACCTTGAGATTAGAGGTCAAGTTCATTTTAGAGGTCTTTGACCATGCTGAGTCGATTGGCGTTTACACTGAGTCTCTAGCTCTTACCGTTCTCGAGTTGAAAGTAGTTCACGGACGGACAGACATTACTGTTGTATAAGAGATATTTGTTTCGAAAACTCTAAAACGGGAAAAGTTTATTTCTTTGAGAACTTCTGTTGCGTACCTGTTCAAATGGTTTATGTTAATGATGTACTAAAGAATTATTCCTCTTAATAAGTTCTAAAAAAAGTCCGCGGTAGTATACATCTATCTATTAAGGTTAACTCACTAAAACATATTTTATGGAAATTTTATAAAAAAAACAATATTTGCGAATAGCGCTCGCAATAACATATACCTACCATGTTATTGCGAGCGACGGCGACGCTACGGGAACAATCATTACAGGTGACGGAAACTGAAAAAAATAATGATTATAATAATTCTGGTGCGAATTTAAAAACCCGGTGCGAATGCGACTATAAAAAATAAAGTTTTAACTTTGCCTCCCTCCAGCATAATCTACATAAATAATAGGGTAATGCTGATATATATACTTAATAAAGCCTATTTTAATGAACAGTTTTGACATATAACACAGTACCAACAGGCTCAGGTTTTTCAGTAATTCACGTTATTGTTGCACGAGATCAGTAAAAGTTACCTTAGCCCCCCATGGGGGTAAATGTGACTATAAGCCATATACCTAACTCTCTTTCAATCAGTAATATCGACATGGCAACAATACGAACATGTAGATTCTACAACAGCTTTCCAAAAATGATAACAAACCGCTTAAAATACGCTTCAATTTCCGACAAATTCATTTATAATTTTTTATGGGGTGAATGCAACTATTTTTCCAACTACTCTGTCGGTATAACAGTAAGCAGTCTAGGAGCTCCATCTATATTTGATTGAAAGAAACAATGATTGCTCTACATTTCAATAGATGGCAACCAAATTAGTTACTTTAGCCCCATAGTTGCATTCGCCCCGGGTGACCTTATACACTATTCCACAACTTTATTTGCTTTAATTTCATCGACCGGTTTACTCCTATGTGAGATAGGAAGACGGCCTTGGTCATTTTTAAAAAATGGCTTGTAAGCTTATTAAAAAATGGTATGTAAGACAGTGAAGTAAAACACCTTTGATAATGCTGAAAAGTGAAACCGGTCGGTGAAAATAAATCAAATAAAGCTGTGGAATAGTGTAGATGTGTGTTTGTTCATCATGTATAGGTTCCTCATGTGCCAACAATCGAAAGTATAAACTAAATGATTCTTGTAATAATATAATATTTTTTTTTGCAGATATCAACATTCCATCGAGAACCTAGACAATTTTTTAGACATGGCAATTTGCAAATGATTCCAATAAGGATTGTCAATTTTTATTATAAATGTACACAGTTATATTATAGATTGTTGAATATAGGTAAATATTGTTGTGCTTTCCACGTGCCTTCACAGATTTATAGATGTATATTTAGTGCAATACAATGTATGGCTGGAATTTGTAATCAATCGATAGACAGGCGTACATTTATAATATATATAAAAATTTGTGATTTATATGAAATCCATCCAGCACTTATCAAAAGTATTTAATCAGACCATGTTTGGTATAAAAATAGTAGGTACAGATAGTTTTATTGTATATTAGGAATATTGTAAGCCTTATTCTGAGAGCCTCTGTGCAATAATCTTCATATACACAGAAAATTTAAAATTGTAGAAAATAAGAAAGGTATCATAACATATTATTTTGTTTTGGAAGACATATTGCTTTTTATAAATATAAATATAGTTTTTAATGAATTGTAAACAGTTTAAAATAGTTACACATCGAAATCAGTTTATATGTATTTAAATAAATAATTTATTAAAGAAAGCTGTGATTGTTGCTTCAGTCTGAGATTAGGTTCAGGTGTTTGAAAGAAGTATTCAAAACATTCCTACCTTAAGACTGGTGAATGGTAGCTTTTTTATTATTTGAAGTTGGCAACACTTTTATTTGTTGCAGTATTTGAAACATTCCGGTATTTTGTAACAGTATTGTATTAATTATTCAGGTTTAAGTACAAATTTGTAAGTACAAGGTTGTAGGGAACAGATAAAGTGCCTTATTGTATTACGCTGATTGAAATGATCACTGCATTATGTAAGTATTTATATTTATTATGCTTTACCAAATAAAAACAAGAAGTGAATATTGTGTCCAGTTTTATTTTGTACCTTATTATAATTATACTAGCTGACCCGGCAAACGATATTTTGCTTTAGGGGTGGACTACCCTTAACATTTAGGGGGTTGAAAAATGGATGTTGTCCGATTCTCAGACCTACCCAATATGCACACAAAATTTCATGACAATCGGTCAAGCCGTTTCGGAGGAGTTACTAACTAGAAGCACCGCGACACGAGAATTTTATATATTAGATTAGATGTATCTTACTTACTTACTAGTGGTGTCTTGGTCAGTCGGTAGAAAATCCCTCCTGGAAAAGGGTCATTCGCTGGTTCGAGTCCAGCCCAAGACTAGTTTTTATCATCCATATTGTAAAATTATATCCTATTTCCTTCTCCGTTCTCAAAACTATCCATTTTTTTTTTCTAAATCCGCGGCCCGAGGTCGCGGCCGCACCTACGTCCTTGCCGAGCGCCTCTGGTAGAGACTGAGAGAATTCCCAGTGGCGCCCGGCGGACCTTGGCCACATGCGTGGTGGTCGGGTGTTACCCCGCATCTTTGGGGTCGGGTTTCATCCCGCATCGGTGAGTGAAGGCGTGCGTGGGGTGCAGCCCCACATCACGCAGCCCTTCTAGCCTGCTTCTGTAAGGACGGTGGGTTGCTAATCCATCGTCCTCAGGCCCCGATCATGGAGGTCGATGGTCCTGGGCGTAGTCACGCCTGCGGTGCCCTCGCCGCAGACTTCGGAACTCAGCGGGTAGGATACGCTCCCTCACCCTACCGGCCGCCTCCTTCACGAGAATAACCTGCTCGCAGAAGGAAACGGCCGCGTTCCACTGGCTCTCGCTAGAGACCATGGCTCGTAGCATGGTCTCCAGCGAGAGAGTATCTACGCCCAGGCCCACAACGAGGTTCCGGCGCTGACTCGCCCAGGCTGAGCATTCCACCAACGTGTGGAATGCCGTGTCTACGCCGGAAGCCTCGCAGTGTTGACACGCGTGTGTGACCTCACGATGCATGCGAAACAGATACTCACCGAAGTTTCCGTGCCCGGTGATGATCTGTGTCGCACGATACGTGAGGTCACCGTGCTGCCTCTGCAGCCACTCCTCCATGATCGGTCTCACCGCCGCGATGGTGGTGGTTCCCCACTTTGGTTGCTGAAGTCGTACCTTCCATGTCTCCATGAGATCTTGGCGGAGAGAGAAAACTATCCCTATGCCAATTTTTATCCAAATCGTCCAGTCGTTTGACCCTGAGGGGTACAAACAAATGAACACTTTCGTATTTATAATAGTATGGATTAGCTATTTCTTCTACGAATTCATTATTTCGTTCCTCTTAATATCTTTGTGACCTGTACATGTGTAAAACGAACAATATAGGTATCACTTCGACTTAAAAGACGTGTAATCATGCTAAAATATCGCCAAAAAAACTAGTTCCAGTACGTCAGGTCAAACGTCAAAAGCCACGAAGTACGTAAAAGTTTATTTTTGTACGAGAATTGCGAAGTATTATAATAATCGGCAACAACATTTGTATTCTAAAAATAAAGAAATGCTTTAGGTAGTTCTAGAATAACCGTGATTAAATAAAATAGTGCTGTGTTAATGTTATATATATTCCGAAAACAGCTGACAATTATGTGCATGTGCAACAGGGAGCATGGATGCAACCTGTTTTTGTTATTGTTCTCAATTTCGGCGCTATTTACCCAAACACACTCATTAGCTTATGATGGTAAGATCATAATTGTTACACAATTTCTATTGCCGTGTTAAAATTGGCTCAAGTATCTCATTAGTCACAGTTTTTTAGGAAAAATTAACTACAATCCATAAACATTCTAAACTAAAATGTAATTTAACACTTTTCGCATAGTTACATAAAATCACGCCTTTATCCCCCGAGTGTGTAGTTAGAGGTGCACTTCACACCCACATTTTCCCAATAGTGTTGTTAGACCTACATAATAGAGGGTTAGCTGATGCCATTACCAGGCGTGATATACAATGAAAAACCAATAACCAATCTGTAATCCAAACTCAAATACCATCACAATAAAAATCTATTACAACAGAACCCTCCAATTAACTGTCTATTACGAAAAGTTAACACTACGAGTATACAGTCAAGTATTAAATAATTTAATACAATTCTTTTCCACAGTACATTGGTTAGGTGGACCCACTACAATAGAGAGAGATGTGCCTTCTTCTAAACAAACTGTTGATATTTACTGCTACTCAGGGACTTCTAAGAACTTATTTGCTCTATGGCAAACAGTAAAAGTAAGTATAGAAACATATATTAATCTGTAATGGACAGAATATACAATGACACAGACACTCTACACAAATGTACTTGTGTAGTTAAGATATTAATGTAATACAAATTCTAATACTTATTAAAAGGTAACGAAAAGTAAAGATAAAAGTTGAAAAAAAAAATTGTAAGTATACAAAATAAAATAAAAATGTTACAACGCTTTAAAATTTATATAATTGAGAATAGTATTTAATTTTAAAGGTTTGTTTTGTTTTATTTGATTTTATTAGCAGTACACATTAGAGGTTGAATGATCACATTTCTACTATAAATCTAAGTAAATTAATCTAAATATGTATTGTTTTTTCCATTTCAGTTCAACTTAAAAATAGAGAATGATGAATTTCGACAATACATCGGTCCAAGTCCAGACGAAGTGTACAAAGAATATACAGAAGACAGTTATGGTTGGTCGGTCGTCAACCCATTTCAAAAGAAGGCTCAGAAAACTGTGTACCTCAGTTTATTCACACCCACATGTATGGCAATTAACACTAAAACCAGACACACTATAGATTTACAAGTCCTGAGTAAGTTGTTACAGCCACCTCATTTTGTAATAATATTACTGCAATAATTAACATCAAACGCTTAACTTTGTAGACTAGTTATAGAGGAAAACAATGTAATTAATGGTGATCCCAAAATAATGATCATTAATAAGCAATGTTTTGACTGCTTCGGTGTCCTGGTCTTCTATTTGGTATTTGCTGTACCAAATTTCTATACTATATATTAGCTATACCATATTTAGTACCTATGTATTTAAAAATATGTAAGTATGTTTATCGATGTACGCTTAGAAAACAAACTCGACATAAAACCCTATGCCAACCTGACTGGCCAGCATATGAAGGCTAAATTCCCCCCTTTGGTCCCCAAAGGGGAACCGTAGGTGGCCTACGCCCAGCAGGAGGCGTCAAATGAATGAAGATGTTGATTTCTTACTTTTCCAGGAGTGGACATATGGCGTGTTCTTCTCATGGCGATTGGTATCACTCTGTTATTCTCGTCGCGGGCTTTGAGCAGCAATCCTGTATTTTTCTACCTTTGTGGAATTTTAGTAGGAGTTTTTGCATCCTTCATGGTGTTAGTGTATTATATCAGCAAATTATTGCCCAGGGTGAGTATTAGTAATTTCCAAATATTTTTCAGGAGAACAGAATAATAAGTAATTTAGACATTGGATTATATGCACTATCAAAATGCAAAAATATGCATGCAAAAGAAAAGCGCCAGATATGCACAATAAAAAACCATTTTATTATAAAAATTAACGTTTATATGTTAGAAATATTGTATTATCTGTTCAAAGACATGCACAGATAAAGGTTTTTTTAGCTTCTAGTTTCTCAATTGAAAAAGAGAACTTTTTTATTAAAGGATCCTCTTAGGCCGGGGCTTGAAGTTATTGTAATGTCATCTGATCTGGCAAATTTTTAACTTCTATTAAAACTAATAATAATACGACATAATACAACACGCCAAACACGTGTATCTACTAAAATATGCAATATATTGATATATTTTCATTGGAAAAGTTGCCAAAATATGCAGTAACGCTGTAAAAATAGGATTATATGCTTTTGCATATGTAAACGCGCAAATGCATATAATCCGATTTCTAGTAATTATATATTACAATGACATACAATCCGGTATATTTTTTTCCAGAAAACACTAACATATGGACTTTTGATTGGTGGTTGGACGGTCGGAGTGTATGTGTTCCAACAGATCTGGGAGAATATCCGCACTATACTGCTGACGTACCAAACTTATATGTTCTGGTACACGCTGGTGATCAGCTTCGTCAGCTTCATGGTCTGCTACAGGATAGGACCACCCAAGAACCAGCGGAGCAAGAACCTTGTTATGTGGACTTTGCAGGTCAGTTTATTAGAATGCTTTTTGAAATAGTGTTAGTTAAAAAATGTTATTAATTCAAATGCAAAGGCATATTATGTGCCTATTTTTGTTATACCTTGTTGCATTTTCCTAAGGAACAGCACGGCACGGTGGTCAAACATAATTATCAAACATTTAGACATCGTAATTTAATTATAAACTTGTACTTGGTATCTATGTTTGTATAATACTTACTTAATTACAATACTATATTTACAATTTTCGTGTCAAAGTATCTGTTGCTAAACTCTTCTGAAATGGCAGTGCATATTTGGAAGGTCCTGACAATAGGTCGTAACCTATTTTTTAAACCCCTATGTGATCACTTGATCAGGGTGTCAATCAATTGCAATAATGTTTGTGGCGTCTGCTTCTATTTGTATATATTTATTTGTTAAATATATTGCAGGCAATAGGCGTCCTGATGGTATTCTTCAGCAGTGAATATCAGGAAGCCGCAGCAGCACTGATCACAATGTCGCTGGTAGTTAAATATTTCCCGCAGTCACTGAGCAACAGGATTGGCACTTATTGGTAAGTACTTATTTAACAACAGGATTGGCACTTATTGGTAAGTACTTATTTAACAACAGGATTGGCACTTATTGGTAAGTACTTATTTAACACCAGGATTGGCACTTATTGGTAAGTACTTATTTAACAACAGGGTTGGCACTTATTGGTAAGTACTTATTTATTTACTCCTGTTGACTTTACAAGTACAGTTACTAAGCTAACCTAGCAAGTCGGATTGCCCTATCTATGACTTTATTAGGTTCTGATGTGCAATCAGTATAGTTAATCTAGATATGTTAACAATAAACGCTTGCAGGCGTCGCCGATTCCCCCCGAAGCCCAGACTGCTCACAAGCGAGCAGTACTACGAGGAGGGCGCGCGCGAGACCAAGATGGCGATGGAGAACCTCCGCAAGTACTGCTCCAGTCCCGACTGCGCACAGTGGAAGGTCATGCTCAAGCTGAACGACTCTAAACGGTGAGGGCTTGTGAAATGAAATGAAATGAAATTAGGTAGGTAGGTCAGAACAGAGCGAAAAGATTTTGATGTGGACCCACGAACCCTATTTATAAATCCGAAATTAACTAACAATCGAATTTGGAATCTCCGATTACGGCTACCTCCCGATAGAGTTTGCGACCACAGTAGAAACTCGATGTCGATGACGTGTCACGTCTACATAATATAATATTGCTATCGTGGAAACGAGAGCCCTTGCGTCAACATTTCAATGGTTATAATTGACTGAAGGAGCGAAGCGACCGAAGTCTCCGTTTCAACTTGCAGACTGGGGAGAATTTCTTTCGTCTGTACCTCTACATCTACGGGTTCTGTCAGATCATGTTTGAGGCCGTATTTATAAACCGATTTGCATGAAACTTTACACACACACTCCTTGCTTAATGAATAACATTTGAATGATATTTTTTGGATTGGATGACAAATGAAAGAGTAATAAAGAAAATTGAAGAAGAAATTTTCTAAACAAAGCCGCTCCCGAAGTCTACGGTACACAGAACCACTAGTGGTAATAGTAACAGTTGATTTTTTTGCCCCATTATGTAACTGATTTCTAACTTAAGCTTTTTTGGCCACTGTGAAACACCTACCGGCCATTACACAAACTAGGTTTCAAAAACAAACGATTAAAGTTATTAATTATTCATATAGGTCACAGATGACTCTTATGCAAGTCATTAAGAGGGATTCTATGTGTACATTTATCTAGTCACCGATGGTCCCACATAGGCGATGAGCGGGAAGCAAGCCTATTGCTGTATACAAGCACTTTGAATCTCACAAAAGGTGCACATGGTGTATTACTATGTATTAAAAATATGAAATAATAAAAATTTGTTCCAGATTCGCCAACTTTGTAGAAGGCAACTCTCATCTTAGCGACGACGAGGTATTAGACTACGAAGCGTACGCGTTCTCACTGGACCGCACTCGGAAGCCGGACAATCCGAGTAGTAGCACGAGGAACATGGAGATATCTGATGATGATGATGACTTTATGGACAGTGACGATGATTGAGTGACTTTGATTACTGTGAGTGTGAGTTAGAATAGGGACATCTACGGTCGGTGACTTAATTACCCTACTTTTGTGTTACCTACAGGCGTATAGTTCGCGAGGCCTAAGCTGAGCTTTGCATCTGCACTTTTACATGTGTGTAGCTGTGTGTACAACATGTGTGTGTGTAAAACAAGTCACATACGTTCACATACACTGCACTCACACAAATGTAAAGATCAACTCGCGAACTATAGTGTGACCGCCTAACTCGTTTATCGCCTGCGGGGTGACAGGGACGCGGGGGTTACAGCATGATGTACACTGGTAACGGTAGCAACGAATAGGTCTCAAGATATTGACGTATCTTGACGTAGCTACAATTACAATCGTACATAACATAACTACTAATAAAAAATTCACAGCGTTCCTTATTGTAAGGTAGTCCGTAAAGTAGGTATTAAGAACACAATTGCTTATGGACAAAAACATAATTAATAAAATATAAGTAATATAATTTAAAAAAAGTGTGTGTGTCAGCTCCGACGCACGACTGGAGTTTACTCCTTAATTAAGTACGAGTATCTAACCATAACAAATTAGAAAGTTGCGCACCAAAAACGTGACACGATTTTCGTTACTTGTTAGTAGGTTTTACCCCTCGGATTTTTGGAGTTTACTCCTTAAGAATCGATTTTCATATTTAAGGCGCCCGGTATGAGAAAAATCCGAGGGGTAAAACCTACTAACAAGTAACGAAAATCGTGTCACGTTTTTGGTGCGCAACTTTCTAATTTGTTATGGTTAGATTCTCGTACTTAAGGAGTAAACTCCAGTCGTGCGTCGGAGCTGACACACACACTTTTTTCTCATACCGGGCGCCTTATATATGAAAATCGATTCTTAAGGAGTAAACTCCAAAAATAATTTGATTCAATTTTATTCTAAAATACTCGGGTCTATTTTCTTATTCATTTGATGAATATATTATTATTTGTAAATATTAAATGTCATTTGCTTGGCTTGGCTTCCAAGTTTGTGTCCGAAGATTGATCGATTCATTGTAATCTCGTGTGTGTCAACCCTGGAAGTGAGATTAGTCATAATTGTGCCAGCCGCGCACTCCCCGCACGATCCCCTCTCTCGCCTGTCCCCGCGTCCGTCACCCCGCAGGCATAAATAAGTTAAGCGGTTTACCTATATACCCACATATACAATGCGGCGGAACCGCTTTGGGTATTATGAGCACCACTATGATTTGAATTAGGTACCTTCATAAAGTGCATAATTATGGACATGTAAGCAAATAGTGTGTTTGGTTATGTGACAGAAATGTTCTGCTTACATCATTGATTGAATAAGTTGAGTCAAGTAATTAGGAACAATCTCTCTTCAGTATGGAAGTCATTTTTTGTAATTTTTGATCTCTTTTATTAAGAAGTGTGTTTTTGTAGCTTTTAAGCAAATATTTAGTGTTTCGTCATGAGAAGTTTCTAAATGAATTATTGTTTTTAGTGCATACAAAGCCCAATAATTAACTACAGCAGATGTTGCTCTTGTAGATGTTCTAATAAAATTATTGTGAAACTTGGGGAATATCTTTAACAACGAACATAATATATTTTATAAGCAGTGAAGCACGCTAACTTTTTCTTATATAATATTACAATATGAATCACAAAAACTAGTCTTAGGCTGGAATCCCTTTTCAGGAGGAACATTCTACCAATTGAACAAGAAACCACTAGTCCAAGACATAGTAGTTAGTTCCGCCTCAACTACCGGTAGATGGCGCTCTGGCGACGCCGTAAGTCGCGATATTAACACAATGTGATCACAAAATTAGATGTCTTGGGTTACTGGTGTCTACCACTAGCCCGTGAGCAAAATGTTCCTAATATAATTTTAACCCGAACCAGGGACAGTTGGTAGAACATTCCTCCTGGAAAGAGATCAGTCGTGGGTTCGAGTTAAAATTATATAAGGAACATTTTGTTTGGATTTGGAATTTGGATAACAATTGGTATATCCTGGACTATCATATCGGATCTTCACATCAATCAAAGAATCAAAGAATCAATTTCATTTATTCAGTTTAGGCACATAAAGAGCACATATGAATGTCAAAATTTTACAATTTTGTCAAGTAATATTATAAAAATACTAAATTAAGTAAGTACATAAATAACCATTAGAAAATGATTCTTTCGCTGGTTCGGTAAGTTGGTTCTCCTGAGAAGAGACCAGCAAGAAACTCAGGTAGATTATCCATTTTCTTTTTTAATATTGTTTTGTTTACATTGTTACAATTAGTTTCTATTGTATTATACGAGTGGCCAACAACAGAAGATTAGGGTGACCATGCATTTTTATCATTAAGATATTCGTCTACATTATAGTAGCCTTTCATCATCAAACATTTTTTAACTACTATTTTAAACTTATTAAGAGGCATGTCAACCAAATCCTGAGGAATTTTATTATAAATTTTTATACATTTGCCAACAAACGAATTACCAACTTTATGAAGTCTAATTTTTGTCATTGCCAATTTATTTTTATTTCTTGTATTAAAATTATGGTTATCGGAATTTTTTTTGAATAGATCTATGTTCTTCCGTACATATAAGATGTTGTCGTAAACATATTGAGAAGCAACTGTTAAAATATTAATTTCTTTAAATAATTCTTTCAGCGAGTCACGGGGTCCGAGTCTATAGATTGCTCGTATAGCTCGTTTCTGTAATATGAATATTGTCTCAATATCGGCAGCTGAGCCCCACAGCAGCAGACCATATGACATAACGCTATGAAAGTAGCTAAAATAAACTAATCGTGCCGTTTTTTCGTCAGTCAGAGACCTTATCTTTCTAACCGCATAGGCAGCTGAGCTAAGTCTTCCTGCCAAGGCTGTGATATGAAGACCCCATTGTAGTTTACTATCTAGAGTTATCCCAAGAAAAACTGTGGTATTGACTATTTGAACTAATTCATTATTCATAGTAATATGAGTATCCACCTGTCTAACATTGGGCATAGTAAATTTTACACATTTTGTTTTCTTCGCATTGAGCAGCAAGTTGTTACTTGTGAACCAATGCAATATTTCCGAAAGGGTATTATTTACATCGTCAAGTGCTACTTTTTGTCTATCACTTTTAAAAATTAATGATGTGTCATCAGCAAATAATACTATCTCACAAAGATTTTTAGTGAAATAAGGAAGATCGTTTACGTATATTAAGAATAAAAGGGGTCCTAATATAGAGCCCTGGGGTACTCCCATGACTAATGAGGCGCCAGAAGAGTCGGTGCCATTAATGTTTACTTTTTGTACTCTACCAGTGAGGTAAGACTCGAGTAAGCCAAGTGAGCTGTTCGAAACACCATAATAACCTAATTTTAGTAGCAAAGTCCCATGATCAACACAATCAAAAGCTTTTGATAGATCACAAAATATACCAATAGCATCCTGCTTTTCCTCCCAAGCATCAAATATATGTTTCACAAGTGCAACTCCTGCATCCGTTGTGTTCCTGCCTTTAGTGAAACCAAACTGTTTGTTATGAAGTAACTTATTGTCTGTAAAATGTGAAAGCAATTGATTAAATATTATTTTTTCAAAAATTTTACTGAGGGATGGGAGTATGGAAATAGGTCGAAAATTTGAAGGATCACTTTTGTCTCCTGCTTTAAATAAAGGATTGATTTTACTGTACTTCATAAGATGAGGAAACTGATTTTCATCGATACATTTATTGAATATGAATGCAAGGTGAGGTGCTATAGCGGGCACTATTGATTTTATTATATTAGTTGAAATGCCCCAAAGATCCTCGGTATTTTTTATATTTAGTTGTTTAAAAGTTTTAAGTATAGTGACAGAGTCAATATACTGAAAATCAAAGTTAATTCTACATTTATCAACACTAGATTTAAGAAGAGAATTGGCTACGTTTTTTGACGAATTTAACTTATTTGTAGTGGTGATTGGAACATTTGTGAAGAAAGATTCAAATGCATTGGCCACTTCAGAATCAGTTTTAATATGTTTATCATCTATTTTTAACTCGAAGGATCGATCACGTGACTTTGCTTTACAAGTTTCTTTGTTAATAACATTCCATATTGCCTTCGTTTTATTATCAGATTTTTCAATTTTAGCCCGTATATAATTAGATTTAGCTGTTGAACATACTTTTTTGAATAGTTTGGAGTACTTTTTAATCTGTTCAATTACTTGTGGCTCATTAGTAGATGCCTTTGTCTCGTATAATTCATATAATTTCCTTCTACTTTTATAGATTCCAGGCGTAGCCCAATCACTAAATTTTATTTTAAATTGATTTACATTTATTGTTTTTTTAGTGAAAATGTTATCACATTCGTATTTGATTACTCCGAACAAATCTCCGTAATGATCATTCGGGTGTTTATCATTATTCAACTCCAAAAGAGGTACTTTATTCTTAATGTTTTCTTTAATTTTTTCTAATCTATAAGTTGTGATTGGTCTACAAACAATATTTTTTGATAATGGAACATGTTGGAACTTAAATCTAGCTAACTGACCTGCATGATCTGAATTTACAAAATGTATTATAGATTTCTCATCTACATCGCTGTTAGAAAAAATATTATCTAAGCAGGTAGCTGATGTGGCTGTGGTGCGTGTTGGTTCACAAAAAATATTTTGTAAGTTAAAAGATTTAAAAAGGTTGAGGAACCTTAGCGCGTTCTGAGAGTTTTCTAAAATATTAATATTAAAATCGCCACATACAACTATAGTCTTCTTACATTTACATACCTTTTTTAAGGCATCCTTTTTATCCCCGTAATTTGTTCCCGGGATAATTAGTAGGATTCCACACAGAGAGGGTAACAGCTAGTAGGTTAAAATAATACAAATAATTGTTAGTAATATATAATTTATTATTAATAATTTAATATAATTCATAGATTAATGCAATCACAACATACAAATTATTTTGTAGCACCTTAGTTATTACTTATTACATTTTGTAGAAATATATTTATAAGAATCTATAAGTGCACTTATCAATGTCAAAAATTGTGATTAAGGATGTGAATGAAGCTTGTTAAAGCCGAAAATTCTAGAAAATAGTCTCTTTTGTTCGAATTCACTTCAAAACCAAAGTAATTTTATGCCAAGTAAAGACGATGAGGCAAATATATTTAGTGTATTGGAATTGTAATTTATAGTTGTTCCATAAGACTATGATTGTTCCATCCATTTTTGTAGTTTCTTTATGAATGTGTCACGATTTATTAAAATTGTTTAAAAACAAACACCATTCATTTTCAAATATTGGATAGAATCAGGCGTTACCTGGCGAAAATCCATAACAAAGTAATGGTAAGTAAGATGTTCAAACTTTTCAAAATAATTGTATCATTCTCGCAAAAATATAAGACATTAAAACGTCGACAAATGTTTCACCTCTAAACGAGGCATTCTCAAGACTGTCTCAGAGAGAACAGCCTAACAGGCATTACCTTACCATACATTTTATTCCTAAAAGGACATGTTTTTAGTACCCAAGAGATTCTAAAATACGGTTTTCATTATTTGAGGTAAGTATAAAATATTATTATATTGACATTTTTAAAAATGCGGTATAAAATAAATGTTTTGTAAGACTTCGGTGGGTACATGATTAAATACATCTCAACCGCCTTTTGGACACGATAGAGATTCTAGTCAGCTTAAGACTAAAACGAAACTGTTTGAGGGTAGTTCTTACTGGGAGTTCGATGTTTGCTGAGCGCGTGGCTGGTGGCTTTTTAGGTTACCTCTGGCGCTCCGCAAAAATCGGGTTTCCAGACACTCTCATACCGAACAACGTTTCTTGTCCTGCACCTGGAGCTAGTTAGGAATAACTAATTCTTCTGTGCAGGACTATCAACCAATCGAGCATTACCTTGACATTGGCGCAATCATCGGGAGACACGTTTTTAAAGAAAGAAGAAGCTTATACTGATCATTGTCAAATAGATGTAACAGCACAGAGGTCATAAGAAAGAATTGAACGAAGGCCAATTAATGAGTTTCAATGGCCTTTGTGAGCATGTCTTGGAGAATGCCAAATAATCTTCATTAACAAATAATCGCTCATTCTATATTATTTATCAAAACTAGTATTATTTGATATAGATAACAGAAATTATATACTTTTCACAATATAACAGCTTTAAAGTTACAATTTTACCAACTCAATCACATTAACATTTAGAAATTTATACAAAGACCTTATATACAATGGACATAGGATCTAGAACAAATCGCAAGAAAATAATGTCCCGAGTCGACCTATACATTATACATAGGCATACATAGATATCAACAAATTTCATATTAAAATTTAAACCTTGATTCAACGGAATAGTGTTCACTTTTGTTTGCACTAATTTATCGCATTACGTAGCTTCTATCTGTCCGCCTGACTAATTCACCTTATGCAGCTTCAACTTGAACTACGTATCATAGAAACAACGGAGTAGGTTTATTTTGTTAAAGTCTTTTAAGGATTCCATGCCATGTATCTACATACAGTTTCATAATAAGTAACTGTAGTGTATGAATAACAAAAAGGGATTTAATGAATTTAACTAATTATAATATTATAAATGCCAAACTTCTTGCGGGTGTCAAAGTTCTTCCGCTTTCATTACTATTTTCATAACGCTATGTCGCTACATCTACTACAAGATAGCCGTGTTTCAAGTGACTGAATTAGTTGCTAAAACTGCGCGTCATTAATTTATTTTTATCTTATGGTTAATTTTTGGGATACGAAATTATTGGCCGTGTTTCAAGTGACTGAATTAGTTGCTAAAACTGCGCGTCATTAATTTATTTTTATCTTATGGTTAATTTTTGGGATACGAAATTATTGGCTACTAGCTGATCACCGTGACTCCGCCCGCGAGATATAGTTATCTCGGCCCCGATTCCCGTGGGAATACATTACCGAGAATCCAAATAAAAAAAAATAACAGTACGACGTAGTACCTACAGCAAAATAAAATGTCGTGTAATTATGTAATTATATTTATGACAAAACAATGATACCCTGTGAAAATTAAAAACATTTTTGGGCATATCTCCTCCATCTCAATCAAAAGAAAAAATTGTATTCAATCAAGGGATTCTTGTACAAGTTTCATAAAGATCGGACCTCTTTTTGTTATGTCCATAAAATGAGCCGAACAAACAAGATTGTTATTTTTTGGATCAAAATATTCTTCTCGCCGTGCTAGGGCAATAATATTTTTCCATTGTGCACAGCGTACTGGATCCCGAGGAAAACTGAAATAGATGTTGGTTCATATAACGAAAAAAAAATCATAAAGAGCCAAGGCGTCTCCATATAATCTTTGTTCCAAATAGTTTCATCGCTATCGGTAATCCGAATAAATCTGAATGGTCATTTTGTTAGTACATTATTCAGTGAAAATGATCTCTTTCTTTTTACTGAGCTTGGGATGCATTCGTAAGAGACAGATAGATACTTCGGTATTGGACTGGATTGCAATATTTACTTTTGTCTTTTAATTTATTATCGACGAAATACTGTATTTTAAGTGAAATAATAAATTGCAAATGATAAAACATAAGCTTATTTACTGAAAATATGATACACCGTCTTCAATTTGCTTTTTTTTTCTTAGTTTTTACACGTTTTTACAATACAGTACGGCATTGTGCAACGTGTTGTCGTTCAGTTGTCAAAATCAAGACTGGCGCGCGATTGTTTCTCTTTTAGCGTTTTGTTTCTCTTTTAGTTCGGACACTTTTGAGCGATGATCCGAAATCCATTGTATATAAGATCTTTGAATTTATAAAAAAAATTATGTGTTAAATCAAAACACAAGTTAGTCATTTAATTTTATAAACTAAAAGGGTAAAATACACTGTTAAAAACAGTTTTTGCTGGCTACTACTGGCTACACGGTTTCAAACTATACTCTGTCCATTCGTTTATTTTATCACACACGTTTCAAATATCTGTTTAAACCGTGTATTTGTGCCTTTAGATTCTTATTAGAATAGGTTTAGTCTTACAAGTAAGTAAAGCATTAATAAGTGATGGCACATAATACTTATACATATTATGTTACGCGGCTCTGCTCGCCTTCTTGCTTTTGTCCAAAATGTGTCCCGGCGGTGGCGGTTTGGCTGACATGTGCCGACTGTACAGACTGGAATAATATTATAATTTAAGATATTTAAATGGGACAGCCATAGTCAACCATTTGAGTAACAATTTAGATTTTTTAGCCGACTTCAAAAAAGGAGGAGTGTAGTGGTTGTTGGGAGGTATATTGAAACGCTTGTAGCAACAGTATGTAAATGAATGTTGTTTATTATCGAAATGTATTCGTATTTATATGTTACAAGCATAATATTCCCGGCGACACGACAGGTTTAGGTAGGCGTGGCTTTAAACAATAGAACGAGTATAAATATATATACTTATGTTCTACTTATAATTTATTGCTTATTTCTAATTGGCTAGTTTAATTATAAGGAGGTGTGGCGTATGCGCAACTAGACATTGGTGGAATATTATCGAAGGTTGTCGAAGATTCTCGATCCGCCTTCTTGTATTATCTGGACGTTTCTTACATATGACGTCAGAGATTCGTTAAGTAGGCGCTACAGGAGGTTCTCAATTTCGTATTTATATTTTTTACCTTGTGTCTTTTGACTGGGTGAACCAAATTTGATACTTTTTAAATTGAAAGCCACTTCTTCCCGTGGGGTCTAATTTCAGTTTGGCCTACAACTATTTGGTCCCATTTAGTTAACTTGAATTCAGTTTTTGTGTCAATGTTTGACGTTTGTTTGATTTTTTGTGCGATAATTCAATTCAATTTTTGTTTAAAAGTAGTTGGGGGACTTGGGTTTTTGCGGAGCGCGTGTCTGGTGGCCTTTTACTTTACCTCTGGCGCTGGGAAAAAATTCAGGCGAAAAATCTAGCATTACCTTGACATTGGCGAAATCATCGATGAATATCGATGGAGCCACGTTATTAAAAACGAAGAAGAAGAAGGAGTTGGGGATACGTTTACCCAGCATCGGGATAGCACCTGCAGACTAATAAAAAAAACATAAACCTTAATATTATAATTGCGAAAGTAACTCTTGTCGGTCTGTCTGTTACGTGGACGCGCCTTAGCCACTGAAGATATTTAAATTAAACTTGGTGTAGCCGTATAGAGATAATAGTCTATCTAGAGTTTAGAGCCTTAGATAATGTGTTACTTACACTTTATAAGTCTCAGATCGCAGATAGTCCAACACGTGTGAAGGTCCCAACTTGAGCTGGTCTTCAATGTGAGGTACCCAGAAGTTACCTTCCAATCTCAACACTGACTTGTTGCTGGCCAGGTCCAAGGAACCTTGGGTATAAAGACATTACTTATTAATTTAGACGTCGGATTATATGCACTATCAAAATGCCAAAAGATGCACGAAAAAAAGTGCGGAATATTTATAGTAATGGAATGAAAATCTTCTTTTAAAATATGATTACATATGCATATGCAAACATGCATATAATCAGAGGTCTACTTATTATACTTTACAAGCTGGATACGGGAGTTCCAAATTCAGAATGAAGTGAAATAAATGTGAAAATGAATAGAACTGGGTCGTCATAAACTACTCAACTTGTTCTCTAGTAAAGGGTAGACAGAAGTGTTTAGTGTAAATTTAAAAAAATAAAGGTTGTCATTTGTCAAAGTCCAGACAGAGCCTCGTCCATTTTTTTTTATATTTATTTAGTACGATCGATTTCTCTAGAAAAGAAATAAGTACAAAAATATACTTTATTTTAATTTCAAATTTTATTTAAAAAAAAAACAAACTGCCAATTCCTTTAACACACCTACGAAACTGGCATAGTGCAAAGACTTACAGCCAGAAGCCAGTTTATTTGTAAAAAAATATTCTCGACATATTCTTAATTTATTATTGGTATAACTATACTTCGTATAAGAATGGAATAGATACGGTATAACACATTTATATTTGTAATTCTTACGAATAAAAGTGTCAATGAAAAATTATTCTAACCAATCTCTGGCGGCAACACAACAAGCCTATTCCCCTGCAGATGTAGTTCTCTCAGACGCGACAAGTTGCCGAGCTCCCGTGGCACTTCTATCAGATCGTTTTCACGCAATGATAACTGTAAAGCGACAATATTTATTATCTAAAACCATTGTGTTTTAAGGTTAAAGGTGCATAGGGGTCCAACTAAGATCTTACATGCAAACCTCAAGTTTTCCTTCAACATTATTTACAAGGATAATATCGTCAATTCAGCTTCTTTTTATTAAATGTCAAAACGATAGACTTCAGAGGAAATTGTATGGAAAACTAAACTATGACGTCACTATTCTATAGTACCGTCAAACCACTAACTATTAGTGATTCAATTGATGATTAAAAATAAATAAAAGAACGATAATAAGATCTAATACAACATACGTAGACAGTTTGCTTAATTATTTGTTTTAGTTGTAGGCATCTAGCTCATTGATCGGCATGTGATTAGTAGGCACCTGCCGATTAGTAGGTTCGCCCCAATTACGTGGGACCAGCGTAACTGGTGAATAACATAAAACATATAACATAGCATCACGCCTTTTTCCCCGAAGGGGTAGGCAGAGGTGTGCAAACACACCCACATCTCGCCAGCTATGTTAGGTCCCATGTAATAGGGGGCGAGCCTATTGCCATTTACCGGGCACAAGTTCCAGACTCTGTAACTGGTGAAATGTCAGTATAATAATGCTTCTGCCTATATCTCTGAGAAAAAGGCGTAATTATATGTATAATAAGGTTAAGACTTCAAATTTTATGCACTTAATTTAGTTATTAATGCAATCATTAAAGGCAACGACACACTGGTCCTGCGTATACGACGTATGCCATGCGACGTGGCGAGACGTCGACACACTCGTCGCTGCGAGTATCTTACTTTAACGTGTGTGACAGCGTCGTACGCGTGGGATAGTATGGTATGGTATCCCGCGAATCTGGCGCGGTGACGCCGCACTGACTCGCACTGACGCGTTAAACAGCGTGGTGAAACCAGTGTGTTTGTTATCATACAAATTGTATAGGCCAGATCTTGTTCAGATACGAAGGATGAGTATGCCGTTTGCTTGATACTTACAATTTGTAGATTTTTCAGATTTCCAATTTCAGAAGGCAGAAATTCGAAATCATTGTCGCCCAAGTACAGAGCACGTAGACTGTCTAAAATATAAAGAAAGTTTTCAAAATAATGAAACTAAACTCATTAATGCAAATGTTTATATCAATACTAGCTGTCTCGGGGAACTTCGTAACGCATTTTTTTTCATGAGAACTGTCGTGAACAAGGGAAATAGGGACTAGTAAATAATAGGGGTTGGTGATTAGAAGGGTGGAAATTTAGGGTTGTGTGTAATTTTTAATCCTAAAAAAATATTCTGCAAAAATTAAAAAATAAATGTTAGGGGTATGAAAAATAGATAGTAGTCTATTCTCAGACCTACTGAATATGCATATAAAATTTCATAAAAATTGGTAGAGCCATTTCGGAGGGGTATGGTAACTAACACTGTGACATGAGAATTTTATATATAAGATGGATATCTGGATGCTTGCAACTCTTAATAGGCTTGCTTCCTATTACATGGGACCAATAAAATGACTGGCGAAGTGTGGGTGTGTAGCGCAATTCTGCCTACAAAATATAAGCCTGATGACATGTATGTATGTGTTCTGACTCTTTCACTTATAATTTTACTAGCGGATGCCCGCGGCTTTCCAAACTAAATTTGGCAGATTGGCAAATTATATACTAAAAACTTTCCTCGAGAACCACTCATTCCATTGGTGGAAACCGCAAATCTTCCTCGAGAACCAAAATCAAAATCCGTCGTGTACTTTTAAAGATCTAAGCATACATACGGATGGAAGCGACTTGTTGTATAATATGTAGTGATAGTGATGTATTAATAAACCATTGAAAAGCTTTTTTTTTCTTTATATTTGCTTCGCCAAATTGACGCCGCCCGCCTGGTGGTAAGTCGTGACGACGTCTAGCGATTGTGGGCCACTCTCCGCTTAAAGAACCCAGGATTATATGTGGGAAGAAACACGTGCACACAGGCAGGGCGTTCCAAGCCACTATCGTTCGGCAGAGAAACGAACGTTTAAAACGTTCGGTTCTCGCGAAAGCAGACAGCTATGCGTCTATAGTTGCCTGGATCAGACCGGTCCCCTTTCTTGGGGATCGGTTATAAGTTTGCCTCCTTCCAGACCTCCGGCACGATTCCTGTGGAGTAACACAGGCGGTACAGACGAGTTAGTACAGGAGACAACTCAGCTGCGCATTTCCGTAGTACCACCGCCGGAATGCCGTCATCCGCTCACGTCACGCGCTGGGCATCCGCTCTCTTAAAGGCCCTCTTGCTGGATTTTGTGGCCCGGTTGTACGCTGCTTTGAGGTGCTCCACGTTTGGGTCGCGCACAGCCCGGGCCCTGATCCAGGCTCGATATGCCGATATGCCGTTTTTGACGAACAGCTTTGGCACAATCTCGCCCGAACCAGGGACGGGCTCTGCGGATACTGGCGACATCAGTGAAAGGGATGTAATATTTGTGACGTCGCTGTGTTACGTCATACCGCTGAGAGGCACGCACTGCTCGCGCCCCACCAAGTCTCACGCGTCGGCTATGCGACAAGGTCGTAGTATATATACGAAGGACAAGCGTCATTTCGTCCTCTCTCGGACCTACGTGAATACCCAGGCAAGTTGCTGTCTGTCTTACAGCACCTGCCTCGGACCTGAAGCCTGTAACCTATACTAAACTAGATATCTAACATTGTGTAGAATCATCTACCATCCACGACCCCTGAAGCCGTGGCAGTATAACTTGTAATCTGTTATCTCGAACATTATATGTATTAAATCACACTAAGTGTTCTTATTTATTACTATTCAGTGGTAACCAACTAATCTGATAGGGAAGAAAGAGCCGAAGTCCGAAGGAGCCTTTCTTAGAAAGCAGCGTTGGCTCAAGGGGACGGACGCATAATAATCACGTAGACCGTCCCAATCCGCTGACGAGTAGTGCTATAGTCGTCGTGTAACTTTTAATGTAACTTGACCCATTGATAGGTTGATATTTACTTGTACATATACATAAGATACTTTATAGCCTAATAATGTGTTCGAAAAACCCGCTACACTTGCAGACCACTTTGCCCATTTCTCCAGTGCTCCCCTTGGGGAGAGTGTGGTTGATCCAGCTCTCACAGCCGTGAGTACAGTATACTGTGAGCTCTTTTACACACACATGTGTTGTAAACAGCTACAAAAAGAGTTATTACTCTACTTTCGTGGTCACTCAACCAAATGCAAAGCTCCTCTTACGACCTGTAACAGCTATTAAAAAGAAAGAATTTCCACTCACCCATTATAAAGAAATTTCCTGGCAAGTTCTTTTCACTCAAATTATTGTAAGTCAGGTCCAGAATTTCCAATACAGGGAAAGATCCAAATCCTCTTGGTAGAGAATTAAGTCTGTTGAGAGACACATTGAGGATACGAAGCTTAGGTAAAGATGACAAGCTGACTGGCAGTTCCTGGATGTGGTTGTTGGCAAAATTTAGAATCTCCAAGTTGACCAGGTTAGCGAGACCTGCGGGTACTACTTGTATTTTGTTGTGGCTCAGTGATAGGCGTGTAATATTTGTCAAATTAACTGCAAAATAAATAAATTAAATGAAATAAATAAATGGCATATTAAAGGTATTTTTTACTAAGACAGAACAAACTATTGTGGTCATCACACAACATTTAACCCTGGTTTGTATTGGAACCCATCACCTCTGAGTACAGTAGGTTAAGCTTTAAGTGCCCTGTAAGTGTAAACCAAAAGATTTTTTGACATAATTTTATTTGAAGCTCATCATTAAGTTAGATGGTGTTTGTCAATGATACTTGGATGTCAACCGCTGAGTTTGTCAAAACATTTTGTTGGTTTACAGGGCCATGTGTGCCATGCAGTGTCACTGACTAATGGACTGAATCACACAGGATCATTTTAGACAATATAATAACATCATCATTCACAGAGCCTTTTCCCAACTCAGTTGGGGTCGGCTTTCCAGTCTTACTGCGATTCGGCTGAACTACGATATTTTCCGTGAAACGACTGCCATCTGACCTTCACAACCCATGGGCGATATCAAAGACAATATAATAACATATAGGATTTAAAGCATGAGGTAAGTAAATGATCTCTTTTCCCTATACTAATCAACTGAATGATGTCATTAACTAAAATAAACCCTGCCTGTAAGTATCTAATGTACACCAGTACAAAACAGGAAGACATCAAGATGAAGTTATGAATTCCTATTCCAGACTTATTGGGTTTACCTAAAATACATACTTATTAGATATTATTTGACGACCCTAGACGAAAATAAAAATAAGAATGCAACCTGTTAATAAATATTTTTAAGTAGGCACAGTATCATGTACTTCATGTGTATTATTTGTTTTTATATAAGAAAACTTAGGTTCTACATAAAAGAACTAAAACAGAAAGTAACTATTTGAAATAAACATTACAGTAGGTATGAAACAAGAACAAGTTTTGTAAACAGGTTGCCCCACGCCCTAAAAAGGGAAATCAGGTATGGAGATAAACTTACACAATCCAGGTATCTCATCGAGGCTGGATAGGCCTTTATCCACCAAATCTATTTCAGGATTATTAATTTCCTTTGCTTCTTCGATAACTTTTTTGGCTTTCGACATCTTGACTGTGTTTGGAATACAGGAAACTGGAGGTTGATGATGACTCATATTCACAACAGCTGTTTTTCAATATTCTGTTGCGTTCCAGATGACGTAGAATGTAGATAATACGATCTATAGCATGTAAATAAGTCAGACAGATCTGTGTAAAACTTACAGGCTGTCTCGTAAATCTGATAAGGCAGCAAAATGACCTCAAAAATTATCAAAACCACATTGGTTGCCGCGATGTACGGCCCCTTTTTTTCAGTTCCGCAGCCGCTCCTACATCCAATGACGTCCATAACCGAGCGCCTCGGGAAGCACACAGGGTATTTCCAGTGGCACCTGGCGCGGTTTCCAGTGGCGCCACGCCGGGTGGACTCGGGCGCCCATTTTATTATCTACTGTTATTTGCCAAGCCACTAGTATAGTATTTTTATATCTGTGTCCAGGTGCAAAGATTGTCCATTGTCATTCAGCGGGCCAATGCTGCCAGCATCAGGGCACCTTTGCACCAGGAACGATGCAGGACATATATTTGTGACTTCTGTTTTATTTCTGACTAATTAATTGTTTCTTTTTGTATATTTATTAATAATTTTGTAAGCTTGACATTTGCCTTGACATTTAATTTGTTAATTTAAATAAATTATTAAAAATGTTAAAAAAATATAATAAAAAATACTTCACAATATTCTATTTGGCGCTCAGAATGTAGCTCACATTTATAGCATTTAACATATATGTTTCATTCCGAGGTGCGATGCAAGACCGATGCCATAAATGCTTGGAGGATGTCTTGCCCCGACACTGACCTGCCCTCACGCCTTGGCTCACAGCGACTGTGGGATTCACCGCTCTGTAAATTGAGAATTAATACACTAATTGACACTTCTGTCAATATTTCAGAGCGTGCACGCCTACTAGCTGTTGGAGAATGGGAGTCAGGGTTATGGATCCAGGCACTCCCATCGCCCAACATCGGTACAATGTTGGACGACACTACCTTCCGCATTGCCACTTGCCTTCGGCTGGGTACACCTTGTATATCCCCGCATCATTGCACCTGTGGAGTAACCGTCGATAATCTGGGACACCATGGCCTTTCTTGTAGCAGAAGCGCAGGTCGTATACCTCGGCACGCTATTCTAAACGACATAATTCGTAGGGCTCTTTCCACTGCAGGTCTTCCGGCCGTACGTGAACCAAATGGTTTAGCACGAAGCGATGGAAAGAGACCGGACGGTATGTCGTTGCTACCGTGGAAGATGGGAAGGCCTTTGGTGTGGGACGCTACATGCGTTGACACCTTAGCACCTTCACATCTTCCAAGCACATCCGGATGTGCCGGCGCTGCTGCTGCATCGGCTGAAGGCTTTAATTGGCGTAAATATGCTAACCTAGCAGGTGATTACATATTTGAGCCGTTTGGGGTTGAGACACTGGGGTCCCATGGTCCGAGTGCTCGCCGCCTTTATAGAGACATTGCTAAACGCCTAATCGATGCTTCTCAGGTGGTCCTTCTGGTGAAGGCTGGCTATTTTTTGGCCCAAAGAATAAGTATCGCCATCCAACGTGGCAACACAGCCAGCATTCTGGGAACCTTCCCAGTCGGCAATGACGCGGAGGATTTTTTAAACGATATTTTGTAATGTAAATATTTTTAGTCTATAATTATGTTTATTTTGTATACTGTAATTCTTATTGTAAATAAATGTTAGTATATATGTATATTAAAAACGTACATATATGTAATATGGTTGTCTTTTTCTAGAATAACTGCAACACAAGAGACAGTGAGTTTATTTTCAGGACAGGTTCAACTGTCAACACTGTCAATGTCAACTATTGTCAACGACCGTCCGATTCATTGACATAAAATTCAGTTTAGTCGGTGACAGTGACAGTCAATGAGTGATGAATGAAAATGATAAAAGAGTACAATACATACATAAGGTAAAGGTAATATATAGGTAGAGGTACCTACTTAGATTGTTTTACCTATTGTTTATCCCATAATCCTTAAGTAAATTTTTGTTATCTTTATAATCCTGATAGTGATACAATTTGTCAAAAGATTTATGCAGTGGTGAACTGTGAATAAAGGAGATAAGCTTCGGACGGACACCGAGACGAGACTCACGGTTTATTAGTTGTGTTCACAATAATTATCCAGAAATATTCAGTTAGTAATAATTTTGTATTTTATCATTGTTACTTGCTCCCATTGTAGCAGCGAAGAAACTCGCCCTTTTGCTATGAAGTTATATTTTTATTTGTTTGGTTGTATAAATAAAATGATTTTGTATGAGGCACTACTGTAACTCTTACGTCGACTCTGTAATATGTACCATTTTACATTTACTACATCTCCAGCTTGCTGTAGGTACAATTATATGTACATGATTAGAACAAAGCAAAGAGGTGTTTTTTCTTGCTAAGTTTTTATCACTATCAACCTTTGAACTATGATGATTAAAATTTATTATATTATCAATAACAATACATTCCCCACATTAATCAGATATCTGTTTCTCAAATGTGACAAACTGAAATGCATCTAATTTTTTTAAGTTTATATAAGTACTTAATAATTTTTCAGCAATGAGTGAAAGACCACAACCATTGAAGGCTGTGAATAAGTTCTTTGAAGGGAAAGAACCATGGCAAATAGTTACTATGACAGCTTCATCTGTCTTGGCTATAGTGTGGGCACATAGCTTGTACAACGCTAGAGAAAGTAAGTTTTGGTATTTTAGGACATTTAAAGAATCTAACTCATCATTATTGCATTTCAAGTATTCAGTTATAATCAACCACACACTCACACGATCAAATGTATACAGAACCCTGGGATAAATTTCTTTATTTTTTTTATATGGATTACATTTCTACCAGACCTGTAAGTAGTATTATAGATTATTACTATTGAGTTTTGAAATAAATAAGTTTCATCTGTACACGTCCAGCTATTTTTCAGTATTCTTATTTTTACTGTAGCTATTATATTTAAGCTTTTGTAAGTTACAAAGGTTTTTACCCTTAAGTGCGGAAAGTATTTCTGCCACTTTCCACGCCGGTGGGGGGGCTGACGTGTCACACTATAATAGCCATGGAAGGCTGGGCTGTAAAGTGCCTAAGGTTTTGTGCTGGACCATTTTACTGCATCGCCCTACTTTGCAGGTGTCACAACAAGGTTACGTAAGGAGTTCTTCAGATGGCTACGTTGTGTGCCACTGGTGAGACGTAAGATTGAGGAGAAAATGGCAGAAATTAATAGTGGCTTCATTAAAGATGTGAATAAAAGACTGGCTGGTGTAACAGTTCGGAGAGAACTGCCTGAAGTTGGTCTCAGCTCTGAACGGATCGTAGAGGAGATTAGAGATCATGTTAGTTTGGGTAAGTGGTAAATAAAAAATCATGACGTCATCAGTTGCATTACAACAAACAAGTAAAGCCAGACAAGAGAATTTCGAAACTATAAGACACTAATCCATGCTGTCGTTTGAATTTGGCATTTGAATTCACAAGCCAATTCAGCGGGTAAAAGAGTATTTATTAAAAGGCATAATCAGTCACAATCAAAGGTTGAAACAGTCACAAATATTAACTAGTATTCCTGTATACTTCTTTAAACTTTCGCGTTTTGTACACATTATAAACTTAAGACTAACGGGTCTTTTACGCGATTATTGAGATAAATACATACCTCTTTATTACCCGACGTTTCGGCCCTGTTACAAGAGCCGTGGTCACGGGTGGACTCGGGTAATAAAGAGGTATGTATATATCTCAATAATCGCGTAAAAGACCCGTTAGTCTTAAGTTTATAGTATTCCTGTTACCATCCAGCTAAGCTAAAAGTGCTTGTGTTAGAAGTGGGTTCACTTCAGTAATGTAATGGACATCATCAGATCAACAAGAAATTTAAATAACCAATATCATTTTGAAGTCTAACAATTTTTTTTTTTAATTACGACAAATTTTCTTAGGTGCATTTGACTGGAAAAATGGCAACGTGTCAGGAGCAGTATACCACGTGAACGAGGATATAAGTAAAGTAGCGTGTGAGGCTTACTCCATGACTGCATACACGAATCCTTTGCACTCGGACGTGTTCCCCGGAATCAATAAGATGGAGGCGGAAATTGTCAGGATGGCCATTAACATGTTTCATGGAGACGATGACTGCTGTGGAACGGTAAGTCATGTTTGCATACATGGTATTACTATTTAGAGTTTTCAGGATATTTCTCATAACAATATTGTTCATCCATGATCATACTGATCTTAAATTATGGTAAATAATTTTTATTGACCTCAATGTTAATTGAATGATACAGTACGTACATACATATCATAACGCACCTATATCCATGGAGATGTAAAGGTGCATTGTACCCTCACACTTGCATAAGAGTCAAGAGTATTGCCAATCCAGAACTACTCTGTAATTTAAACCATAATTGAATGAATGATGGCATAATAAAACTGTAATACTAATATTGTCTTCTCGAAGAGATAAGCAAAGGCATTTTAAAGGCAATTTCCGCTTACCGGGCACTTTTGTGTTTGTTAGGGTCTCGTCTGTTGATTGGCAGTTGCACCAGTAAGGTTGGCTCGGGTCTCTAAGATCTTAGTAGGACCTCTATGCATCGCATGTACTTGTGACTTGTGAATATTAAAAGATCTTAAAACGCATGATAAAATCTACGCCAGACTGGTCGAGCCGGCGTGATGCTGCTTGGCAATTGTTTAATTTTATCAAGTGATTATTAGTATTATTATAATTCTCTTTAGAATTTTACCCAGATAATTATCCCAGAGTCTGGAACTTGTGCCCGGTAAATGGCAATAAGCTCGCCCCCTATTACATGGGACCTAACATAGCTGGCGAGATGTGGGTGTGTTTGCACACCTCTGCCTACCCCTTCGGGGAAAAAGGCGTGATGCTATGTTATGATTATTAGTCCGAGACGCCCAGGACTTTAATTGGCTGTGCCATAGCGGCTGGCAAGTAAGATTTAGTTGCCTTTCATCAACATTTCATCACAAGGCAACAGGTTTAAATTTTTTTCAAAATTACTTTATAGCTTCTACTTACATTATAAATGTGCCCGGTGACGGCAATAGGCTTGCCCCCTATTACGTGGGACTAAACATACTGGCAAATTGTGGGTGTGTAATGCACCTCTGCCTTCCCCTTCGTGGATATAGGCGTGATATGTGTGTGTGTGTGTGATTATTATTCTTATGTGTTGTAACTAAAGTTTATAATGCTGTCAATTCAGCGTGGGTTTAGCCAACAAGAAATGAGTAGATGTTATGAATTCATACTCAATTAAAAAGTGTTTTATGAATGATCGTTTTGCGTTACATCATGTTCACGCTGATTGAAAGAAATTATAACATTCTCAAGGTAATACACAAATTTCTTAACAAAATTAGTTCATAACGTCCTTGCATGGTTTTTGACTACACTACACAGCTAGCTAAAATGCTTTAATTACAAAACGCCCGAAACTTCGGTCGCGTGCTCGATTTTGCAGCATTTTTCATCGCTGCTTCGCTTCTATTGATCTAGCTAGATGTTAATAGCCTATAGACTTCTCCGATCTATCTCTATAGGAATTTGTGACGCCGCCAGACCAAAAATTTTATGATCCACAGACAATTTAAATGTAGTCTGGTTGTTAACAGCCTAATCAAAAGTAGGTACTCGTATTTATCTACGTACAATAAAGTATGTAAATAATTATGTTGCTTCAGCTATCTAGATTTTATAACACAACCTTGTAAACAAATTATAGATGTATCTGTTAGCAACAAAAGATAACGTTAGTATAATACATAATTACTAGTTATCCCGGCGAACTTAGTATCGCCTCAATATATCAAAAAAAAAAAAAAAAAAGAATATTTTAATATTTCATGCAAATGTATGTATTATTAATTATAATTGAAAAACGCGACGGACGGACAGACAGACAAATTGTCGTATTAAATATTTAGATAAGGCTAAGGCGCTGTCTTCACGAGCGAGAGAATCGCGACGAGTCTGTACTTATATTGCCGCGATAACATCGCCGTGTGGAGACGCATTCATAGAGAGTGTATAGAAATACGTGGCACGACGACAATATCGCCGCGATTCTCTCCCTCGAGGAGACAGTGCCCTAGGACTTCTTTAAAACACACGCAAGATCACGACTCTATCCCCAATAGTGCAGGCAGAGGTGTATTCAACACTCACACTTTGTTTAAGTCACTTGTTCGTGCCACGTAATAGCGGACAATGTCACATAAAATGGCGCAAGCCTGTTGCCGTTAAGGGGACCTATAGACATTCCATAATCACTTTATAATTCAAACCAAAATTCCAACAACCAGGATAGATGTTAAACAATCTCTGCACCTCTCGAAATTATCACACACACACACACATATGACGCCTATATCCCCGAATGGGTAGGCAGAGGTGCATTACACACCCACAATTTGCCAGTATTTTTGGTCCCACGTAATTGGGGGCAAGCCTATGGCCGTCACCGGGCATATTTATAACGGGTTATGTCCAAAATGGCCGAATTAATTTAATAAAAAGTAGCAGCTATATTGTAATTTTGAAAAACTAATTTGAAACCCGTTGCCTTGCGATGAAATGTAAATGAAAGGCAACAAAATCTTACGCGCCAGCCGCTAAGGCACAGTCAATTAAAGTCCTGGGCGTTACGGACTATAGATAGATGTTACACAATAATCTCTGCACCTTAATAGCGCGATCTAGAAATTATATAAGCAAAAAATCTATGATCGGTACCAGTCATCGTAGCTTAGTGGCACAGCATTCCCCTAGTTAGAAAACGGTAGCAGGTTCGATTCCGGCCGATAACATTAATTTTTGTGATTTATAGTTTCTATCTATCGAAATATTTCAGAATTCGAGTGATTTAAGTTGATCGATATATTCAACCACCTAGCTGATTAGTTTCTGATTCCCATTTCCCACGGGAACACACTCCTGGGATAAAATGCCTGAGGTACACCTTATAAGATCAGCTATCTGCCAGTGAAAATCCCGCTAAAATCGGTCCAGGCGTTTCAGAGATTAGCGAAAACAAACAGAGACAATCAGAAATTCAATTCATTAAAAAAAATGGTTTCAATACCAGCAGTGTTGCCTTAAAAACAGATAGATATCTATTTGTAAGGCCCTTCGCTGCGTTAAGCGGGTTCCCGTCGCGGGTGTCCGCTCCGCGTGCTTAATTCATGTAATTTCAAGAGCAGCGCTGCGTGAGGCGGATAGCCTTCGCACGCTCCGTTATCTGGGTCGCACGCGCCGTCCTGGTACATACAGTCTTTGAAATAAGTTTGTTACAAATTCTCCACACAACAGTCTAGATGTGACATATGGGCTGATTAGCTGACGCCTTTGTTCACGTCGTCGTTTTTTGGTTAAGTAATATATCAATAGATAATCCATTTCGACTGTACACCCGCGCGATCAAAATTATACTAGCGTCGCTGCGATAGACGGGATCCAGTCGCGTGGACCCGCGCCGCGCAGGCGGGCGCACGGCGCGGACATCCGCGTCGGGCACCCGCGACGGGCACCCGCTAAACGCAGCGAAGGGCCTAAGACATGACGTTGTGAAAGTAGCTGAAATAGACCATCAGTAGGGGCTATAACAACCACACTTGACTTCAGTCGATAGCCAATACTATCCCAGAAAATTAAAAAACATAACATTACATACATAACATAGCATCACGCCTTTTTCCCCGAAGGGGTAGGCAGAGGTGTGCAAACACACTCACATCTCGCCAACTATGTTAGGTCCCATGTAATAGGGGGCGAGCCTATTGCCATTTACCGGGTACAAGTTCCAGACTCTGGGATAATTATCTGGGTAAAATTCTAAAGAGAATTTTACATTATCCACCAGAACCGGGAATCGAACCCGACCTCGAGCGTGGCAGGACGCTCAAGGTCACGGTCCACGGTCTCAGTGGCACAATGGTATTATGTACGGACGTACATAATATCATTGTGCCACCGGGGTAGTATGGTAAAATTAAAAAAAACGTGTTAATTGGGCCACTTTGAAGACATCTCCTGCAATGCTCATAAGGTAACTAGTTTACTAACAATTATTCACTTTCCAGGTAACAACTGGCGGCACAGAATCAATCATCATGGCCTGCAAGGCATTCAGAGACCTGGCCTACAGCAAGGGTATATCCAACCCTCAGATAATCGTCCCATCAACAGTACACACGGCCTTCGACAAGGCCGCACAGTACTTGGGGCTTTCAGTGAAAACAATACAGGTTAATCCAGACACTATGACGGTAGATGTGGAAAAAGTTAGAAGAGCTATCGGAAGGACAACTTGCTTGGTAAATAATATTAATATGTAGGTAATAATGGTAAAAAATGTATCATTTGATATTATTGAGCTGTTTTTTGGACTGCTAAATGGTTAAATATTGAGTGCTAAGAGGCTCTATTGACGCGGTACTTCAACTGGTAGGCGGATGAGGTTCAGCCAAAAACGCTCCTCTTAACCTGCCATTGTTGCCAGACTGCTTCGGTGGCGTGGTCGGTAGTGTATCTGCTTTCGACGTCGAAGTCTCGGGTTCGATTCCCGGTCGGGACAAACTTTGTGTGATGACACATACGTTTGTACCGAAGTCTGGATGTTTCCTATGTATAATATGTATGTATTTACAAAAAAAAATGTACATAAGTATTTATATCAGTTTATCTAGTACTCATATCACAAGCTCTGCTTAGTTTGAGACTAGATGGCGTTGTGTGAATTGTCCTAACATATTTATTTATTTATTGTCCAAGCCGGCAGTGACCAATGCTGGGTCGCCGTCGCCACCTTTGCTCGGGTGATGGCGGCAAAGAGGCAAGTCCTGCGTGAGCGGGAGTATGCAGGTCTCACGCTGCGCAGGGTGCCAGTCAGGGTATGATAGGGCCGTGGGTAGTGGGCCGGGGGACGCACTGCTCAAAAGAAATGCCCTGAGGAGACCGACGTTCCTTATCCTGCCTATCCGGTGGCCCGGCTAAGGGAGGAGAAACACCGTAGAAACGTTTTAGTGGGTAGTCCAGTCCGTTTTCCTTCTAAGGATCGGTAGTCCCACTCGAAGCCGTCCCGTGGCCTCCGCAGCGTCGAGGCAAAGTGCGTATATGTATCACCAACATTGTTTTTACAATAAGTAAATAATGAAGCTTTTACAGATAGTTGGTTCAGCCCCGAACTACCCGTATGGCACCATGGACGACATCATCGCCCTGTCGGACGTGGCGCTGGAGAGCGACGTGCCGCTGCACGTGGACGCGTGCCTGGGCGGCTTCGTGGCGGCCTTCATGTCCGCCGCCGGACACCACGTGCCCGTGTTCGACTTCCGCCTACCCGGGGTTGCTAGCATGTCCGCCGATACACATAAGGTGATTATTGAACAATATCCTACTAATATTATAAATGCGAAAGTTTGTATGTATGGATGTTTGTTACTCTTTCACGTAAAACTACTGAACGGATTTTGATGAAACTTTACAATAAAATAGCTTAAACATCAAAATAACACATAGGCTACAATTTATAATGATACGGCGACGGGAACAATAATCACGCGGACGAATTCGCGGGCGACCACTAGTATTATATATTATTAACGTAACCGCAACGAATAGCTTATATTAGGTATATTATGATTATCCCAAGAGATCGAAGCCGAGCTTAATCTAACTCTGTCTTTAAAAACTGTATCTTCAAAGACCTTTATGTTAGGTTTTCATAAATTGACAACTGTCTAGAAAAATATATAAATGAAGATGTCATTCAGTGTCATCATCATCTACCTGCCCTTATCCCAATTATTTGGGGTCGGCGCAACAAGTCTTTCTCCTCCACACATCTCTGTCAGAAGTCATCTCTTCATTCACTCCTCGCCTTGTCATATCCTCTTTCACACATTCCATACATCTTTTCTTTGGCCTACCTCTACTTCTTAAAGCCTCTACAGTCATACTTTGCACCTTTCTAACGACATTGCTTTCCTCTCTTCTCATAACATGTCCATACCATGACAGCCGCTCGCTTCTCAATTTTTCATTCACTGGTGCAACTTTCAAACTTCCTCTAATATACTCGTTCCTTACCCTATCCATTCTTGTCACACCACACATCCATCTTAACATTCGCATTTCCGCTGCATGCAATTGTCTTTCATCCGTCGCTTTTACGGCCAAACATGAAAGTCCATACAGGACGGCAGGTCTGACGACAGTCTTGTAAATTTTCCCCTTAAGTTTCGGAGGAAATTGGGGGTCGCATATAGTGGCTTTGACCTGCCGCCATTTCATCCAACCTGCGTCAATTCTGTGCTTCACTGTACGATCGATTTCCCCATCATCCTGGATAAGAGAGCCGAGGTACCGGAAACTGGAGCAAACTGGTATTAGTGTGCCGTCTAACACCATGAGTGTAGGACTGGAGAGACCGCCGAAATCAGAGAACATGTACTCAGTTTTGGTTCTACTGATTTTCAAGCCTACACTCTCCAGTTTACATTGCCATTTTTCCAATCTACTCTGTACCTCAGGCCCGTCTTCACCGACGAGTACAATGTCATCGGCAAATAGCATACACCAGGGGGTCTCTTCCTGTATCTCCGATGTCAAAGCATCCATTATTAACAGGAAGAGATATGGGCTTAGCGCCGAGCCCTGATGCAAGCCTACCGCGACACTGAACTCGTCGGTGTTGCCAGCAGCGGTTCGTACGTAGGTTTTCGATCGACAATACATCGCACAGATTAACTCTATATACTTCCCAGGCACACCTTTCTCTTTCAAGGCCCACCACAAAACCGTTCTGGGTACCCGATCGTATGCCTTCTCGAGATCTACAAACACCATGTGCAAGTTTTTATGTGCACGCCTATATTTTTCACACAGCTGGCGGAGTGCAAATATGGCGTCTGTAGTCCCGCGACCAGGCATAAACCCGAACTGGTTTTGGGTAATCTCGCTTTCCTCTCGCACTCGTTTCTCTATCACTTTCTCCCAAATTTTCATACTGTGCGACATGAGCTTAATTCCTCGATAGTTGCCGCAGTCTTGCACATCACCCTTATTTTTAAAAATGGGCACTAGAGAACTATTGCACCATTCACCGGGGATCGTCACTTCATACAACAACTTATTGAAGAATAATGTCAGCCACGCATATCCATCTTCTTCCAATATCTTCCACGCTTCCACTGGAATACCGTCGGGCCCTACGGCTTTCCCATTCTTCATATTTCGTACCGCTTTTCTTATTTCATTTCTATCAATCTCCTTCACTAAACCTACATTCACACGTCTCTCTTCTAAATTTCCACTCCATGCATTCTCTTCATTCACAAGTTTTTCGAAATACACCTTCCTTCGATTTCTTACTTCATCTTCTATTATTAAAATCTTACCCTTTTCATCTTTTATACATCTTACATGTCTTACGTCCTTCGTTCTATCATCTCTGTCTTTCGCTAAGCGGTAGATTTCTTTTTGGCCCTTAGTTCCATCAAGAGCATTGTATGTCATTCAGTGTGATTTACTTAAATAATTTAGATAATGGTTTGATTGTGTTTACTTGGATAAACAATGTTCATTAACCATGTTGATTGTTCTATCCTACCGACTGGAATATCCTACTAATATTCTAAACGCGAAAGTTTGTGAATATGAAGTATGTAAGTATGGATGGATGGATGTTTGTTACTCTTTCCTGTAAAAACTACTGAATGGATTTTAATGAAACTTCACAATAATATAGCTTATACATCAGAATAACACATAGGCCACAATTTATAAAGATATTGTGTGAATTGTTCAAAATATGACGCGGCGCGACGGGAACGGGAAAAAAATCCAAATTACCACGCGGACGAAGTCGCGGGCGACCACTAGCCGAAATGACACCACCCCTTATCTACCTGCATGAGATACACCTGCTGATAGACAGATGAAGCTCTGCCAAGAATAGGTACTCAAAAGTGCCCCAAACCGGCAATAGGCTCCCGCCCTATTACACGGGACCAACAGGGACTGTCGAAATGTGGGCATAGTCTAACCTACCCCTTCGAAGATAACGCCGTAATTTTGTTGTGTTGTGTGTTGCTTACATTCATGTAATGCTCCTACTAAATTATTTATTTACGTATTACTAGTGGTCGCCCGCGACCTCGACCCGTAGTATCGCGCACTCGGTTTGTCATCGTCGCTTCCTACTTACTAGACACTTATCGTCATATTTTGAGCAATTCACACAATATCTTTATAAATTGTAGCCTATGTGTTATTCTGATGTATAAGCTATATTATTGTAAAGTTTTATTAAAATCCATTCAGTAGTTTTTACGTCAAAGAGTAACAAACATCCATGCATACATACATAATCACAAACTTTCGCGTTTATAATATTAGTAGGATTTTTATATGGGTATCCTGTCTATTTCTTTCGGTATCGCCCTCACCTCTCGACGAGTATGTGGCCGAATGATAACAATGATATTGAAGTATGTATAATGTTTGTGGGCAGTTCGGGTTTGCTCCCAAAGGCACGTCGGTGGTCCTGTACCGCTCGGCGGAGTACCGCCACCACCAGTACACCGTCAGCACGGAGTGGCCCGGCGGGGTCTACGCCTCGCCCACCGTCAGCGGTATGTAGATTGTAGATAGCGATCATTCAGTATACAAACTTCACGAACATTATTTGAGAATTCACCCCCCCCTCCACCCCTTTTCCCGTGGATATCTGATAAAAACTGTGTCCTCTATCCCAGAACACAAATAAAGCAAAATTCCCCGGTATGTACATTTCGAGATGTAGCCGCTTCGCTCGCACGGTCAACTACCGAAGCCACCCCCAAAAATTGCGATCGAAAAAACTGTTCCATGAGCTGCGGTTAAATTATCATGTAACTAGCTGATCACCGCGGCTCCGCCCGCGTGACATAGTTTTCTTGTTCCCGATTTCCGTGGGAACACATTACCGGGATAAAAAGTATCCTATGTTATGCCTCCTATACACTACTCGCGAAATTCCTCGGCGAAGTACTCGGGAAAGTTGACCGAAGTCCGAAATACGTGGCTACACACTCGTTAAACTTCGCGAGGAACTCATTGATATTGCTATTGTAGGCACCTCGTCCAACTTCGTGTGTCCTTTGACTCGGGCGCAAAAACCGACAACTATTCGAAGTTGCGCGAGGCGAGGCGAGGGTGGACGAAGTTACACGAAGTACCTCTCCACACTACCCTATTCGCCTAACCTCGTTCAACTTCGCGTGAAGTGTGGAGCGGGCTTTACAATATTTTCATGCAATGCAAATAAACATACAATCAAGTCTTTTCTCTTTATAATATTAGTATAGATACTTCTTAAAGTGAATTGAGATTAAGTATTAACTAGTGGTCGCCTTATTGTCGAAGAGTCGACTTCGCAAAAATTAAAAACGTTATTCAACCCAGCCCCCCCCCCCCACCGTTTCCAGTCTCGAAATTCGTTTGCTCGGTCAAAAATAATAATATTTAGTTGTACTACAGGCAGTCGCGCGGGCGGCCTTATAGCTGCTTGTTGGGCGACCATGATGTTCGTCGGCAAGTCGCGCTACGTGCAGATGACTGATGAAATCATCAAAACTGCCAGATATATTGAACAGGAGTGAGTATTGGAATACTTTCTGTGTGCGCTGGTTCTAGCGGTGCGGGTTATAAACTATCTAAAAATTTAGATTAAAAGAAAAAGAATTAGGGTCTAGGACTCACCTTCTGCTGTTTCGAGGGGCGCACGTACTTTCAGCGTTACTTACTCCTTCATTGCTGGCCAGCTCCTGTCTCCTGTACCTTCACTAATTATAAAATCTCAGAAATCTTGAGGCAAGATGCGGGAGATTGTTTTAAAGCGGTGTATAAAAAATGCGGTTTTATATTACGTAAAAATAAGATGCGGGTATATGACTTGACGAAGTTCAAATTGCAAGTGAGTGAAGAGATTTGAATCTGTTAAATGTTTTGTTCTTCTGAGAGCGGTAAATATATCCATCTCGCTCGCTTCTGTAGGCTTCAGGTGAGTTGGAGTGAGATGAGGGATATTAACACATTAGCGGGATAGGAACACATTAGCGCAAACACTTTCGCAACACAAAATTACATCTTTGCCCTTTAAGAGGCGCTTATTACGTCCACATTTCGCCAACTGGTATTACTTTTACGTAATAAGGCTTGAGTGCACTCTATACCACCGAAGAGGTAGGCAGAGATGCATTCCCGTTCAGTTCAGCTGGTCCCATGTGATAGGGGGCCAACAAATGACGTTATGAATTTTAATTACACAAATAAGTACGTATAAACGTAAACGTACACGTATACGCATAGATATTGTGTAAGTACACTATAGTCCGGCAATTTCGTGCGCGACCGTCCCGCGGGGTGACAGACGGTGGCGGGGACGAGGTAGCGCGTCATTCTAGCACACGGCTACACACGAAGAGAAGTGTGCCAGGATAAATCTTGCGATAAGTTGTACTTACTTGTGACGTAAGGTAAATAAAAATATAGAACTACTTTTATTGTTTATATTTTTTTATTATGCTTGAGGACAAATTATTAGGAAAACTAAAATTATGATATATTGTTTTATTATAAATCAATTTCCATATCACTTTCATGTTCACTCTCTGTTTGATTTTCTTCATAACTTTCGTCGTCATCATCATCGTCGTTTTCACTCAGTTGAATTATGAATCTAAAAAGACAAAAATGTACTATAGGAATAATAAACAACTTCACGTACAATGACATGATTCCGAGATTATAGCTTGAGCACTCTGCCAAGTTAAAGCAATAATAATCGATTATGTTAATAAACAATAACGTACCTGTCCATTTCATCGTCAAATACTCGATCTGAATTATAATATTCGTTCTCGTTTTTCGCCTTACAAAAAATTGGTACACTTTATGTACAACTTCCTTAACTTGTCTTGACTCTTGCTCTTGCCTTACTCATCTTGAGATCTTAATCTCGTGTGCGTCGAACTCAAAGTAGTACGGAATATCAAGCACGTGTTGCCGCTTCGACTGCGCGGCCGAGACTGCCGTATTTGACGCGCAGATGCACGCGTTTCCCTTCCCCGCTGCACCACCCGCTACCCACTGACATCTTTAGTACCTCGTCCCCGCCACCGTCTGTCACCCCGCAGGACGGTCGCGCACGAGCTTGCCGGACTATAGAAATATCTTACCAACATTCCGATTGAAGTAATTGGAAATGAGACATTACTGCCATGTAGTAAATTACTGCACAGATGTGTGCAACGCTCCACTGACTTTGGTGACGTAGGATCACATTCCATCCACCATGTATATCCCCGAAGGGGTGATAGCAGATCACCATAGCAGAAGAGGTGAAGGCAGAGGTGCGTTACACACCCACAATTTGCCAGTATTGTTTAGTCCCATGTAATAGGGGGTAAGCCTATTGCCGTCACCGGGCACACATGTAATGGATTATGTCCAAAATGGCCGAATGAATTTTATAAAAAGTAGCAGCAATATTTTTATTTTAGAAAAAAAAAATTGAAATCCGTTACCTTGCGATGAAAGGCAACAAAATCTTACGTGCCAGCCGCTATGGCACAGCCAATTAAAGTCCTACGTTACAGATGTTACATATCACTAAATAGAATCTCTGCAGTCTAAGCATCAGGATACAGTCAAGTTATTGTAATGGGAGTGCACTTTCGAACCTTGACTGTACGTACAATGTAATGGTTTCAGACTCCGCTCAATAGATGGCGTGTTCGTGTTCGGTAAACCGGCGACATCTGTGGTCGCGTGGGGTTCGAGAAAGTTCGACATATTCAAGATGGCCGACCTGCTGCACAAGAAAGGATGGGCTTTGAACGCTCTACAGTTCCCGTCCGGGTGAGTTGGATACGTTAATCGCTAATTTAAAAATAGTTTTATCTGATTGGTAGCAGTTTGTCCCGGTTTCGTAGCCTAATGTTTTTTTAAATCATAAAATCAGATCAAAAATACCTAGATTACCGATCAGTGCTTTAAAAACGGCACCACTTCACCTCGGTCATTGCACACCTGCGCGCTTCAACCGCGCGCCGTACTAAGTTCCTATTGCGCTTGCTGACTCTCGAGGGATGCGACAACGGCGCTGTACATTGCACACCTGCGCGCTTCAACCGCGCGCCGTACTAAGTTCCTATTGCGCTTGCTGACTCTCGAGGGATGCGACAACGGCGCTGTACATTGCACACCTGCGCGCTTCAACCGCGCGCCGTACTAAGTTCCTATTGCGCTTGCTGACTCTCGAGGGATGCGACAACGGCGCTGTACATTGCACACCTGCGCGCTTCAACCGCGCGCCGTACTAAGTTCCTATTGCGCTTGCTGACTCTCGAGGGATGCGACAACGGCGCTGTACATTGCACACCTGCGCGCTTCAACCGCGCGCCGTACTAAGTTCCTATTGCGCTTGCTGACTCTCGAGGGATGCGACAACGGCGCTGTACATTGCACACCTGCGCGCTTCAACCGCGCGCCGTACTAAGTTCCTATTGCGCTTGCTGACTCTCGAGGGATGCGACAACGGCGCTGTACATTGCACACCTGCGCGCTTCAACCGCGCGCCGTACTAAGTTCCTATTGCGCTTGCTGACTCTCGAGGGATGCGACAACGGCGCTGTACATTGCACACCTGCGCGCTTCAACCGCGCGCCGTACTAAGTTCCTATTGCGCTTGCTGACTCTCGAGGGATGCGACAACGGCGCTGTACATTGCACACCTGCGCGCTTCAACCGCGCGCCGTACTAAGTTCCTATTGCGCTTGCTGACTCTCGAGGGATGCGACAACGGCGCTGTACATTGCACGCCTGCGGGCTTCAACCGCGCGCCGTACTAAGTTCCTATTGCGCTTGCTGACTCTCGAGGGATGCGACAACGGCGCTGTACATTGCACACCTGCGCGCTTCAACCGCGCGCCGTACTAAGTTCCTATTGCGCTTGCTGACTCTCGAGGGATGCGACAACGGCGCTGTACATTGCACACCTGCGCGCTTCAACCGCGCGCCGTACTAAGTTCCTATTGCGCTTGCTGACTCTCGAGGGATGCGACAACGGCGCTGTACATTGCACGCCTGCGCGCTTCAACCGCGCGCCGTACTAAGTTCCTATTGCGCTTGCTGACTCTCGAGGGATGCGACAACGGCGCTGTACATTGCACGCCTGCGCGCTTCAACTGCGCGCCGTACTAAGTTCCTATTGCGCTTGCTGACTCTCGAGGGATGCGACAACGGCGCTGTACATTGCACACCTGCGCGCTTCAACCGCGCGCCGTACTAAGTTCCTATTGCGCTTGCTGACTCTCGAGGGATGCGACAACGGCGCTGTACATTGCACGCCTGCGCGCTTCAACCGCGCGCCGTACTAAGTTCCTATTGCGCTTGCTGACTCTCGAGGGATGCGACAACGGCGCTGTACATTGCACACCTGCGCGCTTCAACCGCGCGCCGTACTAAGTTCCTATTGCGCTTGCTGACTCTCGAGGGATGCGACAACGGCGCTGTACATTGCACACCTGCGCGCTTCAACCGCGCGCCGTACTAAGTTCCTATTGCGCTTGCTGACTCTCGAGGGATGCGACAACGGCGCTGTACATTGCACACCTGCGCGCTTCAACCGCGCGCCGTACTAAGTTCCTATTGCGCTTGCTGACTCTCGAGGGATGCGACAACGGCGCTGTACATTGCACACCTGCGCGCTTCAACCGCGCGCCGTACTAAGTTCCTATTGCGCTTGCTGACTCTCGAGGGATGCGACAACGGCGCTGTACATTGCACACCTGCGCGCTTCAACCGCGCGCCGTACTAAGTTCCTATTGCGCTTGCTGACTCTCGAGGGATGCGACAACGGCGCTGTACATTGCACACCTGCGCGCTTCAACCGCGCGCCGTACTAAGTTCCTATTGCGCTTGCTGACTCTCGAGGGATGCGACAACGGCGCTGTACATTGCACACCTGCGCGCTTCAACCGCGCGCCGTACTAAGTTCCTATTGCGCTTGCTGACTCTCGAGGGATGCGACAACGGCGCTGTACGTTGCACACCTGCGCGCTTCAACCGCGCGCCGTACTAAGTTCCTATTGCGCTTGCTGACTCTCGAGAGATGCGACAACGGCGCTGTACATTGCACACCTGCGCGCTTCAACCGCGCGCCGTACTAAGTTCCTATTGCGCTTGCTGACTCTCGAGGGATGCGACAACGGCGCTGTACATTGCACACCTGCGCGCTTCAACCGCGCGCCGTACTAAGTTCCTATTGCGCTTGCTGACTCTCGAGGGATGCGACAACGGCGCTGTACATTGCACACCTGCGCGCTTCAACCGCGCGCCGTACTAAGTTCCTATTGCGCTTGCTGACTCTCGAGGGATGCGACAACGGCGCTGTACGTTGCACACCTGCGCGCTTCAACCGCGCGCCGTACTAAGTTCCTATTGCGCTTGCTGACTCTCGAGAGATGCGACAACGGCGCTGTACATTGCACACCTGCGCGCTTCAACCGCGCGCCGTACTAAGTTCCTATTGCGCTTGCTGACTCTCGAGGGATGCGACAACGGCGCTGTACGTTGCACACCTGCGCGCTTCAACCGCGCGCCGTACTAAGTTCCTATTGCGCTTGCTGACTCTCGAGAGATGCGACAACGGCGCTGTACATTGCACACCTGCGCGCTTCAACCGCGCGCCGTACTAAGTTCCTATTGCGCTTGCTGACTCTCGAGGGATGCGACAACGGCGCTGTACGTTGCACACCTGCGCGCTTCAACCGCGCGCCGTACTAAGTTCCTATTGCGCTTGCTGACTCTCGAGAGATGCGACAACGGCGCTGTACATTGCACACCTGCGCGCTTCAACCGCGCGCCGTACTAAGTTCCTATTGCGCTTGCTGACTCTCGAGGGATGCGACAACGGCGCTGTACGTTGCACACCTGCGCGCTTCAACCGCGCGCCGTACTAAGTTCCTATTGCGCTTGCTGACTCTCGAGGGATGCGACAACAGCGCTGTACATTGATGCGCCTGTATTCATTATTACGAATTATTTCTATGTCAACCATCAATGTACAATCTTGTTTATTTTATAGATGGTATTTGTAATAATTACCTATATAGTATTCGAGTGCCAAGATTCCGCGTTGTATTTGTACTGAATCCAATATCTATAGTACTTTTGATCTAAGCATATAATCATATCAAATCAACAATTTTTAAGATTTTTCGTTACAAAGTCCAGAAATACCTTTATTTTTCTTCTAAATTAGTGACTGTAGAATAAAATTCCGTTTAATTACTTGACCGATATTAAGGAATAATTATTACTATTAGACTAGGGACTCGTGGTCTAGTAGTAACCAACTATGTTAAGACATTGCAAAAGTTAAGTAACATTTAGTCAGGCCGGTCTTAAGATGGGTGACGATTTCTTAAGACATTGAAACCCCTCCGTGCCTCGTAGAGCACGTTGTCGCGTCGGTCCCGGTTGTCGTACTAACATCTATGGCAGTCGTTATGAGTAGTTGGAGCTCTAAATCAAAAATCCTCGCGGTGGAACTACAGAACTTCGATATCGCCCATGGGTTGTGGAGGTCAGATAGCAGTCGCTCCACGGAAAATATCGTAAGTTCAGCCGCATCACAGTTACACTCGTATTCACAAACGACACTATGAGTCGCGCAAAACTTTAAGCGCTGAAAAATCAATACGTTTTTATTGAATGGAGTCAGGCGTTACCTGGCGAAAGTCCATGATAAAACAATAGGGTAAGATGTTGATTTTTTTTATATAATTGCACTAATTTCGCTAAATAGAAGACATTATAAACGTCGACATATGTTTCACCTACTCACGAGGCATTCTCAAGACTGTCTGAGCTGGTGTTCTCTTTGAGACAGTCTTGAGAATGCCTCGTGAGTAGGTGAAACATAATAATATGTCTATTTTATCTGGAAATTCAACAGTAAATGAAACAATTGCCGAAGTAGATTGCTTTTTCTGACGAACGAAGAGTCAACAGCCGCAAATATTGTCCAACATCGTATTTATTCATTCATTTTATAGTGGCATTTTTATCGGATATCCACGAAATTTGGCACAAGTATTCCTTGATTTTTGTTTCATAATCATACAGTATCCACATCTGCGTGACTCACGCTCACACCTCGGGGGGAGTGGCAGAGAGGCTGGTGGCGGACCTTAGGGAGGCCGCCGACATCTGTCTCAGGGACAAGGGCACGCCTGTCGAAGGGAAGGTAAGGGTACTTCTTCCACTATACTATAACAAAATACCCGTTCACGATATATTTTGACTAATCGCACAACTTCTGAAAAACTGTCGTGTGACAAAAATGTTAGGTAAAATATTAAGACTTTGGGTACGGAACCCAAAAACTGACACTTGTGCCATCTAGCGCTTTTTTAAAGCTATAGTTGCGGCTGTTTTTTTTTAAACTGAAGTTTACTGTCTCAAAACCTAACATTTTTATATTTTTGTATTTTAGAGCAATGAGTTTTGCTGATAGTATTCTTAAAATATTAAGAAAGAAATTATCAATAGATCGCAAAAACTGATGTCATCGGCGGGACTCGAACCCACGGCCTTTTCCTAACAGGGGAGTGCTCTGACCAACTGAGCTACGATGACCACTACCGACAACATCGAATTTTTGCTTCATATCATATTCTGAGACTTTGCTGTCTGTCCGTCCGTCTGTCTTGAGCTGTATCTCATGAACCGTGATAGTTAGAAAGTTGAAATTTTCACAGATGATGTATTTCTGTTGCCTCTATAACAACAGATACTAAATAAGTATTGAAGGGGGCTCCCATACAACAAACGTGATTTTTTTCCGTTTTGGTACGGAACTCTTTGTGCGCGAGTCCGACCCGCATTTGGCTGGTTTTTTTTATGTTACCGTTAAAATTCGTTTTCAGTTACATCGCGTTTTTACTACCTTCCCGGAAAACAATAGAAACACGACATTATCGTCTTTCTCTCCTAAGAGTACGTACAAAAGACGTGAAAATGCGTTCAGATATACAAATATAAATGTCGGGGAATGTCATATTATAAGTAATATTTGTTTTTTATACAGATGGCAATATATGGCGTGGCCCAAGAAATATCTGACAGGAGTCTCGTGTCGGACATCGCGAAGTACTTTATAGACTCTATGTACTACTTGCCTAAGCCTGAGGATTCATTGTAAAAATACACTAATAATATAAGTGGGTGGTGGCTAACGCAGTGCGTTCCGATGACTTAAGTTCCATCCTTTGCTAGCATACAAGAAAATTTCGAAATTTTCGAGATGTGTATGAATTCACTGAATATTTTCTAAATTGCGTACCTATTTAAGAAGAAGATGTTGGTTGATAAAGGAAGGCCACCGAGACAAGATAAAAAAAGGAAACCAAGATTCGGGTGTTTTAAAAAAAAATTGTTTAATTGCCTATTCTTCATCGCTGTCGACTGTATTAGACGTGGATGATTCGTTGGAAGAGTCCGAATCAGATTTATTTATGAAAGAACTATTTATCCTTTTAACCTTTCACACGTCGGGGCACCTTTAAAAGGCGTTTACTCGCAAAACCATAAGTCTCGGCACCTTTGAAAACAGATGAAAAAAAATGTTTAAAAAAAGTTAAATCGACGTGTGAAGGGTTAATGTTGGCAAATTGTTGACAACTACGGTACTATATGTTTACCTGTACCATGAAACACGCAACGACAGCTCTCGTCGTCCAACTTAGTCACTACCGGGTACGAGTGGTAAGGACAGAGATAATAATAGTTCGCTATCGCAATGCAACTCAGTAATACTCCGTTTGTTGACAAAAAATCGTTAATGTATATAACCGACTACAAAAATGAAGGTTATTTAGTCAATATGTTAGTCGTAGTATTGTAATGTTTAAATAGTTCATTATGGTTCTACAACGAATGTAATCACAAGTAAATAATATAGGGTAATAATGACGCGGCTTAGCGAGTTAAGTGTTACTGTGTTAAGGTACTGCAGTATAGCCACATTGTGGTCAGGGCTTGTATACAGAGGCGCTCGGCAATGGACGTAGGTGCGGCCGCGACCTTGGGACGTGGAATTATATAAAAAAAACTTTAGTATAGGCCACGCATAGTATAAGGTTCCGTAGTCACCTATTATAGGCTCTATAACTCCTATACTAACAAAGTTATCTGGTCCGTTATAGTTAGATTTTTTATTTATTTTTTATTTTTTCTCTCATTTCGTTATCTTCTTATTTTCCTATAACTCGTCTATTTCTGTTTCATATTCTTACTTTATCCGCTTTTCAATAACTGGTGTCTATTTCCTATCTCTATTGTACTACATTTATTTTCCATATCTATTCGTGCAATGTCACAGCCACTTGTTACTTGTTTACATTTAGGGGATTGGGAGAGCCAAGAAGCATCCAATTCTGTCTTATTCCTTCATTATATTTTCCGTCTTATTCTCCATCATTTATTTACTTTTCTATTGGTTTATTACTTTACTTTTTGCTTATAAAATCTACATTACTTTATATTCAAAATTTTAGATTTATATTTTCCCTAATGACCGACCTACCTTGTTTTCTAGAGTTTTAGCCTATCAATTTCAGTCTCTGGTTTATACTATACTTGTATCAAGTAAGTAGAGGTCAATATTCTTATAATACTGGTCTACTTTACTTTTTATTTATTTCTAGTATTAACAATCTTGACTATTTTCAGGGCGTAATCTAGAAAGTCTTTCCTATTTTCTTTTATTAGATTCTTTAATTCTTCTCTATTTATTTTTATACCTAGCTTTATCTCTAATTCTCCTCTTGCTCTTTCGTGTATTGGGCAGTGTATAATTAGATGCTCCACCGTTTTCTCCATCTCGGGTTCACAGGCGCATGATGGGTTCGACCTACACTTGAGCCTGGTCAAGTATTGGGCGAACCCACCATGCCCCGTGAATAGCTGCGTGGTTGCACCCGTGGTTTCAATTTTGCGGACGGTTCCGTACGCCGCCACCGCGCAGGGGTAAAACATCTTGGTAACTGCAGCAGTCGTGCCTTCTTGGTAACGTCTGTTCCATTTGTCAAGCGTGCCCCGACGAATGACACCCTTGACAAATGAAGCAGGGCAAAGGTCGTAGTCTGGAGCTTTCCGCGACCGCAGAGCGGCCTCCCTTGCAAGCTCATCTGCCCTCTCATTTCCCACCAGCCCCGCATGTGCCTTCACCCAATAAAGTGCTATGCTCTTTCCCTGAGTGACGGCACAGGCGATTCCTTGCCTGGCCTCTACTGCCAGGGGGTGGGGTGAGTTTACGCTGGTGATCGTTTGGAGGGCCGCCCTGCTGTTGCTGAAAATGCAGAATGTGGTGGCACCGTGTTTCAAAGCCTCTTTCACTGCTCTGCAAATGGCCAGAAGCTCGGCCTGGTAGACGGTACAGTAATGGGAGAGAGCAAACTTGCGGGCCATTGTCTCACTGCCACTATGCCATAAGGATAGGGCAGCACCTACACGGCCCTCAATTTTGCTTCCGTCCGTAAAGATGTTTACTTCCTGACGGCTATTATTTTCCAATTGTTCCTCGTCTACCAGGCAAGTGAACTCCAGGCTCAGTTGCTTCGCAGGGTGAGGTGCCTCAGAAGCTCGTGCCATTCGCTCGATCCCGATGCCGTCCAGTTCTGGCAGGGAGATACCCCTCTTGACTTCATATAATGAAGCCACCTCCCGAACTCTGAGGTCCAGAGGGAGTATCCCCGCCAGAACCAGTGCCGAGTGCAGCGAGACCGTTCGATAGGCCTTGCAGAGCTTCTGGGCAAAGACACGCTGCACCACACCCCAGTTGCTTCTTGATCCCAAGTTTGTTAACAGCTGGTGCCCAGGCGCTGGCTGCATACATAATCGTAGGCTCTACCGCTGCTGTATATATTACCCGAATAACCTCCGGGTGCAATCCCCAACCGATCCTAACTTCTTGTAAATTCTTTGCTAACTTTTTGTAAATTCCGATCGCTCTACTGCATACATTTGTATGTTGGTTGAAGGTGAGCCTATGATCTATTGTAAGGCCCAGGTTTTTATGTGTTTTGACAGTCCAATGTCTACCCCCCCCATGCTAAGGCGCGGTTCATCATAATCCAATTTGCGGGTGACCACCATTGCCGTCGTCTTGTGGGGTGCGAATTTCAATTTGTTTCGGACTCCCCACGCCCGTTCACGGTTGAGGCACTGGCTTGCCTCTCAATTTCCTGGGCTGTGTCCCCGTCAAAGACGAGGACCACATCGTCCGCAAAGGCCTGGACGTAATCTCCTCCCTCTGTAAGTTGATGCAGGAGCGGGTCCAGTAGCAGGTTCCACAAAAGGGGACCGCTGATAGAACCCTGCACGCACCCCTTCTGCGTCTCCCTCCTGAACTCCTCGCCGGCATACCTCACGCGCACGGCTCTATCACGTAGGTAGCTGCTAACCACTCGTCGTAGATTTTGCGGACACTTCCTCAGCCAGACGGACCTCTATGGCGGGCCACCAAGCGCTGTCGAAGGCTCCCTCTATATCCAACGACACCAATACTACAATCTTCTGTTCACAAAGCTTGCTCCGTATATGTTGCAACAGGGTATAGAGGGAGTCTTCGGTGCTCATTTGGTCCATGAAGCCGTACTGGCGAGTACTCATCCTATTCATCCATTTTATTTCTATCCATTTTCTCGTACAGTTAGATTTTAGAGGGGGGTACCCCGGAAAAAAATATTTTTCACAATTTTATTGTAGCATTTTGTCGGAATAGTAAATACACTAATCCGTGCAAAATTTAATCTTTCTAGCACTAACTGTTTGCGAGGAAAGCAGAGGATGGACTGACGGACGGACGGATATGATGAAATTATAAGGGTTCCGAGACTTTTACTACGGAACCTTAAAAATTGGTATGTCACCGTAAGATTGTATATACCGTTAGATTGTAATCAGCCTCGCATGATTAATGCATTGATCGTGATTACTGGCGATTGGAAAAAACTGAAATTTAATAATAAGAAGTTATGCTGTTGCATTTGTATATTATATAAGATATTTAATACATGATCAATTAGGTACCTCAAGTTTTATCAGTTACTTGTATATATTGGATATATATTAATGTTCTGTGGTATTTTGGTAACAATAAATTTTATATTCCATGTTATTGGTTTTGTTTATTTAGTAGGTATTGTTCCTACGATGCTCAGCTGATGTTAAATGAAATTCAGTGGACTCTATAAACTGGTATATTACTTCCCGACCGCGTACAATATGGCGTTAAAATTGAGAAGTATGTAACAAACTAGCGTGTGCCTTGCGTCGTGATCGGATGAGTTGTAAGTCTTATGCGCAAGCGCCGCGGTGAGCCGAACGGTCCCCGACGACGGCTGATATCTAGCGGAGATGCCAGAACATCATTCATCATTGCGCGTTTCTCAAACGAAAATTGTGACTAATGTTGGTGTTATCTAAAACCTAATTAATGCCACTAATTAAAAAAATGTTTATTTATTTATTATTTCAAAAATACATCCATCCTTACAGGGCAACCCGCAATGCAATGGAATACCTCTAACTTATATCTATTATATTACATATATACACAGCGCAATAAATAACACATGGCCTGTGTGTGAATTTACTCCACGAACACGAGAATAAATCAATCGATTCAGATACCGTGTTAAGCGCCCGCAACGTACGTGTCAGCGGCGCGAGGTGCAGCAGGTATATATAGCAAATGTGTAAGTTTATAATATTATTGGTGGTTAGATATTTCAGAATATTTACAAGAAACAGGAAAAACAATTACGAGAAGTAATATAAACTACAAACTATACCTATACTATCTAAAACTAAAACCCTAAAATATGTAAAACTGGGAGTTCTAGGCAGTGTGCCTATAACACAGGCAGCATTCCCGCGCTGAATTGCCAATGAGAGTCTTTGCGCGATATTTGTTACTAGTCCGAGACGCCCAGGACTTTAATTGGCTGTGCCATAGAGGCTGGCACGTAAGATTTTGTTGCTTTCATTAACATTTCACCGCAAGGTAACGGGTTTCAATTTTTTTTTCAGAATTACAATATTGCTGCTACTTTTTATTATAGACTTATTATAGACTTTGACTATGTCCATTTTGGAGATAGTCAAAGGATCAAGAATCAAAGAATTAAATTCGTTTATTCAGTTTAGTTAGGCACATAAAGAGCACATATGAATGTCAAAATTTAACAATTTTATGACAAGTAATATTATAAAACTACTAAATTAAGTACCTAAATAACCATTTGAAAATCATTCTTTCGCAGGTTCGGTAAGTTGGTTCTCCTGAGAAGATACCAGCAAGATAAGCATAACTCATGATAATGTGTGTACGGTGACGGCAATAGGCTATTATCTTTATTTATATTATTATATATTTTATATTATTATATTATATATTATAATATCCTATTACATGGGAATAGAAATTTTTATAAGTTGTGGGGGTGTAATGCATCTCTGCCTACCCCTTCGGGGATATAGGCGTGATATGTGAGTGTGTGTGTGAACACTACTAAACTGATTTTAATGTAATATAACTTCAATACATGAGAATAAGCCATGGTGCTAATTACCTGACACAAATGACTAGTCTGTTCTATTCATAAACTCCTTTTAAACTTTGCAATGTGTTCCCTTGAAAACTATTTCGGTGTCAATATAATTATGTATCTAGGTGTTACCTAATATTGAGACTAGTAGGTTTCTATTAAAATTATTGTATTAGATACTAGCGACGCCCGCGGCTTGTCCCGCTTATGACAAATTATGTACATAAAAACCTTCCTCGACATTCACTCTATCCCTCAGATCAACCATCTATAGATAGATGGTGAGTGTCACCCGTTTTCTTCGTGGCGACTACTAAGCAGCTCTGATACAGGTTGCCCAGTATATGTTTGCGTTCCACTAGGGGCGCCAATTACATTGAAACACGTCAAAAACAAGATCTCAGAACAATTACTACAAACACTCGGCGCGGCGGGTCGCGGTGCAAAATCGAGCTGAAGCGAGACTTTCTATCGCAGTATATACTCGTAACTCACTGTGTGTTCGATAGAAAATTCTATAATGCACGCGAATTTTTCCTAATTGACTCCAATAGCAGCATTGTTTTTTTCGGTGATTATTCTTCCGTGGTATGTCTGATTTCTGAATTTTCTTTTTTTTAATTTTTAAACTTTAAAATTTCTTTTTTTTGAACTGATGGTCTATTTGACCTCTTTTAAGGTCCTATGTATGGCGCGCGCATTATGTGTAATTCTCTCGGTATAACTGTTTAAGTCCTCCTGGAACAGGTTTTTCGGTGATTATTCAGTAGGAGGAGTCGCCGTTCAGGAGGAGTATTCCGTCAAGTGAAAACCCTCGACTGGAGTAATAGGAGCTTCGCTCAACTAGGTGTGCACGGCGGGTCGCGGTGCAAAATTGAGCTGAAGCGAGACTTTCTATCGCGGTATTTAACACACTCAATGATAAAAGTGTCTGACTTGAGCATGGTGCAGGCGCCTCCTAAAATGCCGTAATTGTAGCATATTGTACTTAGGCGACTATAATAATTTTTTTGTTGTATTATACACTCTTTTTGATTTTGACACGAGACCAATGTACATTCGTCCACATTTAGTCTTAAGAAAATGTGTAAATGAGTCAATTATTTGAAAAGAGTGACCGAGAGTTTTATTGCCAGGTTCTTTCTCTCGGTTCTACTTATTGCTTTGCGAATCTGGCAGTACATGTAAATATAGAAGCAATGACATTTTTTATTTTAAGTACTTACTGACGTTTGTAAGAGCCATTTATTGACCTATACAAATAAATAAATAATTTCATTTCATTTCATTTCATTTCACTCGCTAGCTGATTTTCCGCGATCTGACGCAGCGAATGAAAGAAAATTTTTATTGTTTTAATTTTTTTTTTAATTTCTGATTTTTTTTTTGAACTGATGGTCTATTTGACCTCTTTTAAGGTCATATGTATGGCGCGCGCATTATGTGTAACTGTTTAAGTCCTCCTGGAACAGGTTTTTCGGTGATCACATTTAGATGCTCATATTGAGGCAATGATTGGAGATAGATGCAATGTGCAAAAGACAAAGTTGTAGTAACACAGACAAGTTTGACTGCCTTGGTGGCTCAGTGGTATGAGTATGCGACTGCCGCCCCTGAGGTCCCAGGTTCGATTCCGGGTCGATTCAAATTATTTGTGTGATCCACAAATGTTTGTTTCGGAGTTTGGGTATTTTCTATGTATAATAATATGTATGTATTGAGAAATATATAAGTATGTTTATCAGTCGTCTAGATCCCATAACACAAGCTTATATTAGCTTAATTTGGGCTAGATGACGTTGTGTGAGAATGTCCAAAAATATTTATTATTTATTTATTATATAAAACCAAAAAACGGTCTGCTTTCGACTTTTCCATCCACAAGTTATTCGTTTACTAGGCTATAAAGTTCTTCTCGAACAGGTTTTCGGTGGTTATTCCTCCGTGGTCACTTCGATGCTTCTGATTTCAGATATATGCACTCACGAGCATGGTCACTGCCACCATGCAAAGTTTGAGGAAGATCGGTTCAGCCGTTCAGGAGGAGTATTCCTTCAAGTGAAAACCCTCGAGTGTAGTAATAGGAGCTTCGCTCGCCTTCGGCTCGCTACAGCTCAATTAGTTCCATTTTTTGAAACACAACTTAAACTGGCATGGCAAGCTGTAGTGACGTTACGTCGTTCTCGACTGTTTGACTGTTCTGACGTGCACAGTGTTTGTTAGTGGTTCAGACCGGTTATCAACGCTCTATAATATATACGTAGTATAGAGATAATTGCCCTGAGCTCTATCCATTGGTGAAAACAACAAAAGCATTGTTTTAAAGATCTAAGCATACATACGGACGGAAGCGACTTTGTTTTATAATATGTAGTGATATTGTTAGTGGTATATGGTGATGATTATGATTTATTATTGTATTCTCATCCGATAATACTTAAGTATTACATCCATGGCCGTTTCAGTATATCTCAGGTATTTCTACATTCACTCGAAAGTTGATCACCATAAAACAACCTCATTCTTAAAGACCAAAATTCCAAACTACTTACCATAAACTTCTAGAATGAAACGCATCAGACGTTAAGGACATTAGTATTTATAAGAGTACATTTTTATTATATCTAATCTGTGTTGTATACAAATCAATATGTCACCAAAATTATACAGTCTTGGAATAATTATTGGCTGAATAGTGCTAGTATGGTAGTTGATACTTTCTATAATAACTATGAATAAAAATCAACGGTAGCAAAATGCCGACCACCGCTTTGGTCGTGGTTTGTCTCTCAACCTTGGCGGCTGCAGTGCCTCAGATTGCTGTCAATTATTGCGGTTCGAAAATGTGTGGACATACAGATGTTCATACGTTTTGTCAGTATCCTGTGAGTATGTATGTAAAATCAATCACGTACCTGCATATATATCAATGAGAGGTTAGGCAGAGGTGCCATACACACCCATATTTCGACAGTAGTTTTGTCGGTTTCACGTTCCCAGTTTACTTATTACCTACTTTACTTCATAGGGCTTCATTGAGGCAAGCATGTAGACTCATTATCAACTCAGTCCATTTGTCGCCAACTGCTGGGCATAGGCTCCCCTGAAGAGGGGGAATTCAGCCTACATATATATACCACGCTGGCCTGACGGCTTGGTATAGGGTTTTGTGTGGATTTTTCCTGCTCTAAACTACGATGAACACAAACGATAAATAAAATTTGTGGATCACACAAATATTTGATACAACCCGGGAATCGAACCCGGAACCTCAAGGACGGCAGTCGCATACACATCCCACTGCGCCACCGAGGCAGTCATATAGGTCGGTATTCTGTACTTACTATTCTCTACTTAGTTTTCATGTTCGATAGGTTCCAGATGACGTTGTATAGTGAATGTTTTAACACAATACGTAACATAATAGTCTACTTATTTATTTATAAAGTGCGATATTGTAGGAAGGCCCAAGTGATCAGTGTATTGGATACATAAGTGCTAATTTAACAAACGAAGAGAAGTCACGTATCATAGCGAGATTGAATCGGCGACGGAGCGAGGCCGCTGCCGGCCGACTGCGGGGCTTCTCTACAGCCGGCAATATGTTAAAGTTGGTACGAGATACTTTATTACCTGGTTTAGGGTAAACAAGCGTTTGTTTTTGAGCTGTGAGTCACGCACCTACCTATTTTGAGTTGAGTGCTGCAATGTAGTGGAAAATGGCCCTTGGTGCTGAAATCCAGTTAAGCTGCCAGGCCGTCACTGACGGTGGTTCAAATCCAGTGTAACATATATTAACGTTTCGTAATTATTTTTGTATATAATAATACCTTGCATAGCTTTCATTTGTGTTTAAAAGCGGGAGACTCCTAGTGGTAGTGAATAATTTATAAAATATATGGGTAGGTGATTATGGTTTGTCTATAAATGTGTGGTTATTATATATCAGCGTTGGGTGGAAGAATTGGCTCGAGAAGCGCAGCGATGGGCGGACCAGTGCCGACAACCGCAGGTGTCCGAAGAACAGGACTCCTGCCGGGATCTCTGTGAGTTATCAAACAAAGCATAAGAGATGAGTTTACACCTGGGTACCTATGTATATGTATAGTTGGCCGAGCGAGCAAGTGTCTACATTTCGAGAACATTTGGACTATTTTGCTTTCATCTGTGTCGGTTCTGTAGGTATGTGGTTTTCGGGCTAATTTTTCTTTTATTGAGAGAGAAATGGATACAAAATACCAAATAATGTTATTAATGTTAACAAAGGTTTTATTAATTACAGATTTTTTTTTTCTAAAAGGCCGTCAGCTCGACATACCTACATTCAGGTGCAATATTTTATTCTAAAACAAAATTTATATCACGAGGTCTACTGTTCCAGTTATACCCGTGCAAAGCTTGTTAGTAGGTATAGCTCTAAAGATAGTCGTATGATGATTTAATTATTTCCTACGTATGCTTAGATTCTGTGTCGGTGGGTCAGTGTGTAGCGTCGGTAGTGGGAGAGGCTCCAGGTCTTCGTATTGAATCAATGGTCGACTTCTGGTACATGCAGAACATTTTGTACAAAGGCAATACCACATTTTATGTGCCGTAAGTTATTTATATTAAACTAGCGGACCCCCGCTGCTTCACCCGCTTAATGAACTTTATACTAGCTTTTCTGTTTGAATTACTCTTATCTATTTAAAAATACCGCATCAAAATCCGTTGCATAAATCTAAGGAACAGATAGCGGGAGTCGACTTTGTTATATAATATGTTAAGAATCTTTAGCTTGACTTTTGTGTCTTACCAATTCGTAAATGCTATTTTCTGAATTTATACTTGTAGTTCACGATTCACATAGAACACTCAAGCTGAAGTTTTATCTACGAAGGGTTGGTTTTTATATCCACAGGGGAGTTTAACGACAACATGTCACTAGTCAATGTGAGTCCCACGCGTAATGGGAGATGAGCCTATCAGTCTATACATATACAAGAGACAAATTTTAACCATGTGTCAAGTATTGGTGATGTCAACGTCTTATTTAATTTCAGCCCAAGAACTGACGGTAGTTTTTACGGTGACTTTGGTCAAATGATGTGGGCACAGAGTTATATGGTCGGGTGTGGTCGAAGTCGATTCATGGTGAGCATAGGCTCTTACTTACTTACTTTCCGATTCCTTTGCTTTTTCCAAAATATTGTATAAAAAGAGATTGGATTTGTGTTTTGAATTCGTTAAAGCAATTAATTTTGGAATCTTTGGATCATTTCACACTCGATACCACAGTGGAAAGACCTAGTTCATAAATCATCTATCTAGTGATGATCATCATCAGCCCTCATCACTAATAGATATATGCCTCTTCCATGACGTGCGTTTCATTCTGATTTTGGACAATTTTTTCCACCTAATTCGTGATCAATATCCCCACTTCAGACCATGTTTACTACACCGGTTGTCAGTTCTGCGATCTATCTATCTAGTAAGTCTATCTATATATTTTTACCAGACCGAAGTGCGAGGACGTCTCCGTACTGTAGAAAGATTGGTGTGCAACATAGCTCCGCGCGGTCCACTCCCGGGTCGGCCATTGTGGGCGCCTTCCGAACCAGCCACCCTTTGTCCGTCGCGGGCTGTTCCTGATAGTGCACAGCACGGTCTATGTGATATACGTTAGTATTTACTTTATTATACACATACTTACATAATAATCACGCCTATATGCCCGTGAGGGGTAGACGTTGATCAGTGGTTTTAATTGTTGGTTCCACGTAACAGGGGGCAAACCTATTGCGTTACTGAGTACGATATACAACATAAAATCAATAGCCATTCTGAAATTCGAATCTAACAACCAGGACCAATTACTTTTTTAAACTTTCGCGTTTTGTACATATTATAAACTTAAGACAAACGGTTTACGCGATTATTGAGATATATACACGAAGACGACGATGAGCTGAAGCCAGTCCACCAGGGCTCTTGTACCAGGGTCCAAACGTCGGGTAATAAAGAGTATGTATATATCTCAATAATCGTGTAACAGACCTGTTTGTCTTAAGTTTATAACAGGGCCAATTAGTTACTTTACTTTGTTTTTTAAGTGACTAAAGAAGTTACTTGATTATAAACTACACTTAATTTGCATTAAATAGTGTAGGTTTATGTACAACAGTAGCACGTATAATTATTAGTTAAGGGCTTGACTTGGTTACCACTGTTTACATATAGGATCAAGAAACATATTTAAATTAAAGAAGAAAAGTGTTATTATTATTCAAAATTATTTCAGAAAGCGAACCAACTCATATATTTGAAGTAGACCCTTCCATGACTCTAGAAGAACATTTCCTTTTATATACTGTGCTTGACATAGAACGCAATGAATCTCTGAATTATCCAGGAAGTTTGGACGAGCTTTATTTAACTAGAATAACTATAGCAACAATGGATGATATAGCATCAACAGAAAAGTATTATAATTCAATGCAAAAACGAGATATTGTAGAAATTATTGAAGTAGAAGATACAAGGAATAATAATATAACAAAAATACAAGAAGTAGATATTAGTACAATACGATCAAACATTCACCAGTTATATAGAAGTACAAAGACAAAAATAAGTCTAGTTGGAAGACCAAGATCTTACAATATGCAAGATCTAACTGATATAGAATACAAAGCAGACAGTAAGTTAACTTTAACAAGAATAATAGAAATAACGAACAATTACTTACTACGTACTGTGTTTGCAGATTACTTATCCAGCGAAGAGACAACTCAAAGACGCAAAGACTTTTATGCAGAATATGAGTTTATGGATGCCTTAGAAGAAAATTCTCATAAAGTAACTGAAAAGAGTACAGAAGCCACCACTGAGGTCAAACCTAGCGTGTATTATGGTGTGTATGGTTCTTTGGGTACACTATTATTCTAAAAATGATAATATTAATAGATAAGGAAATATTGCAGATAATTATACAAGTCAGGAAATTAAAAATGATGTTACAAGTGAAGATTCTACTGTAATATACGATATAACGACGACGGAAAGTTTAAATACAGAAAATGTGAATTTGATGAATATTAGTACTGATTTAAATATCAATAACACACCAGTTCAAGAGATGATCACAAATGATTCATTGGCATCAGAAAACCCCGTAGATTATCTTTCAGATCGTAAGTTACGCGAATCGATAATAGAATTTACTTCACCTATAAAAAGAGTATGATGATTGTATTTTTAGGGAAACCATAGAATTGAAGAATAACGACCGAATACTGAAACGTCACTCAAATATTTAAGAGCGGTTTAAATGGTTAAGCAGCACTAAAACTTCTTCTTTTATTAAAAACGTGGCTCCATCGATGTTCATCGATGATTTCGCCAATGTCAAACTAATGGTTGATTAGTTGATAGTCCCGGACAGAAGAATTAGCTATTCCTAACTAGCTCCAGGTGCATGACAAGAAACGTTGTTCAGTATGTGAGTGTCTGGGATCCCAATTTTTACGGAGCGAGAGGTAACCACCGGCCACGCGATCAGCAAAAATCGAACTCGCACTTAAACTTAAATTTATCATACAAAAACGTCACTTTTGACTATCTGCTTATTTGAGTGACATTTTATTTAAGTAGGTAAATGGATCGCTAAACCTTTCATCAGACTATAATTAAGTTCAAAAATAGCCTCTGTTACGTAGGACCAACAAAGTGTGTACGTATTATTAGCCCATATTTACTATTTTTCCTCTTCGGAGATAATAACAGGATTTAGTGGGTTTGTAAAGTTATTTATTATTAAAAAAATTATAATTTTGTCCGCAGAAGAAACGATACAAGAACTTCAGGAAGCTCTTGCGATCATGGAACATGGTATTTCAACGGAACATACTTCACAAGCGAAGGTTAATAACTTACTATTAAACACTTGACCGTTATTTGAAGCTTACTTGATTGAGAATAGCGCTTGTCGTTTTCCGGTGTTTTCTGTCTCTTTCACTCCTTATACCTCCTAAGTATGTATGTATATCTCGCTCGCACATCCCACCGCCCCACCAGGTCCCCACTACTGCAGTGGCAGGTGAATTTTAAAATCATTGGCGTCTTATTTCCCGTTGAATGCGAACGTTCGTCTAGACTACGTTGCACTAATAATTATAAAATAACACCGTCACTTCTCATACAGTGCTTCTAGTGATAGTCTATTATTATAAATACTTACATGCAAAGCATAGTGAATTGAGTGTTAATTAACCTGAAGTGCTTCTCATCGGGTACTGTAAGTGATAAACTCCTTTATTGATTTGGTGGTTTTTAGAGCAGCGGGTATATCTATTTAACGGATTACCGTTCGTATTCATTTATTCCTAATCAAATCTTAAAATTTACTTTAAAATGAACTACTTCTAAATTATTATTTTATTTAGATATACCCACTTTTATATCGATTCTTATTACCTACTTCAATTTTTTTTATGAACTCCTTGTAGTGTGTACGAGGATGACCGATCCGAATGAAATTACCATGACTCCGGTCGCGGGACCCTCAGGTATAAAGGTGTGTGAATCTACTAGTACTAGTGTACCACGGGAAAAATACAGTCCGTCTTCCTCTAGCGATATCAATAGTACCACTAGCTCTTCATCGTCTAGTGCATCTGCGCGTAAGAGAAAACGCCGTCATCGCCGTAATCATAAAAAGAGGGGGGGGCAAACGTAACCGTAAAGATACCTTATTACATAAGTTATCGAGTGAACTTAGCGAACTCCGTAAACATTTTTATGATAGTGCTTCTGTCCACCCTAACACCCAACATCCTGTAACTTTTCGCTGCCCATCTGTGGCGCAGGACAGGGACGATGAGGACTCAGCCTCCTTATTACCTGACGAGGACCTCCAGTCTTCGTATATTCAAGAGGTTGACGATGAGATCTCAATAGAGCCTCAATTCAACTTCAATATTGAAGTTAAATTAAAAGAACCCTCTGTACCAAAGACTCCAGTCGATTTCCTCAAAGTTTTGGAAAATATTCAGCACTTTAACAAAGATGAGTGGAGTGAGGTTAGATATTCAGAAGTCCAGAAACTATACAACCACACACCCGGCTTTACGGAATTGGAGATCAATGAGGAAGTGAAACCTTACGAGTCGCAACGCTACTTAGCTCATGCGGATAAAGCATATGGTGCGCTAACCTTTTGCGTCCTAAAGCAGCGTGAGGTTTTACAAAATAGTATGACTGAATTAATTGCCCAACAATTCCGTGATAAGATCATAGAATTGTTTTCTAACGGAGAATATCACAAGGTATCCTCCGATATGCTGCAACTCGTCTGCGGTCATCGGGCGGAGACGATTCAAATGCATAGACGTGCTATTATCACACATGCAAGAGACCCTTTAATCAAATCGTTCTTGGGCAAAATCCCACCTTCATGCCAACATATCTTTAATGGCGAAAAATTTACATCACTTTTAGAAAAAAGTGGAGGTGTAAAAAAGGCCTTCTTACCTGTTAATAAAGCTAGTACTTTTAAAAATAACATCTCATGCAACCCCTCGCAGGGGTCAGTGAACCGCAGAGTACCCTCGCAGGGTACGTCTGAAATATTTTGCTCTGGGCCACGTTCTGCCCAGCCCTCGCAGGGCTGCGTACACAGACGACCTAATCAAAATCATGGGCCCCCGCAGGGTTCCGATAACAGAAATAGTTACGGTAGCACTCGCAGTGCCAACAATACTTCACGAGGCCATTTTCGTCCACGTGGAGGTAGCCAGCGTGCCAATAGACAAGAGGCCGCTAAAACCAGGAAGCGTCCTGCAGCCTCCGATTCCTATTCAGAAACTAAGAGAAGGAGGTACTGACTACTTTGAAGCGGGCCAGCTGAAACACTATGTCGATCGATGGAAGAAACTGGGTGCACCAAGTGCAGTACTTCACATAATAAATGGGTATCGCATACCTTTCATTCAAAAACCCCCTCTTGTTTCACCCAACACACATGCGGTCAATTCGAAACAATAGAGTCCAAAGAGATGTCGACTCTCATTTCACAAATGTCGTCTCAAAGCATACTAGAGATGACTCCATGGTCCCCAAGTTTCTTATCGACAATGTTCCTGGTTCCGAAAACCGATGGCACCAATCGACCAATTTTTAACCTAAAAAATTTGAACAAATATGTTCAAACTCCACCGTTCAACTCATAAATGTCTTCCGTGTACCAAGTTTCCTTCAACCAGAAGACTGGCTTTGCAAAATAGACCTATCGCAGGCCTACTTCAATGTGCCAATTTGTCTACCACACAGGCGATTTCTGCGACTAATTTACAAAGGAAAGCTGCTGCAAATGACATGTCTTCCTTTTGGCCTCAGTACAGCGCCCAGAGTATTTGCGACACTGACAAACTGGGTAGCACAAACGTTAAGGCAAGAGGGCATACGAGTACTAGTACATTTAGACGATTTTTTGATGGCTCACCAAAACCCTCAAACTCTTCGAGTGCAAATTCAATTAGTGCAAGACCGCTTGCGCTTCCTGGGCTGGCAAATAAACCTCCAAAAATCCGTAACATTGCCGTGCAAAAGCCTGATGTATCTGGGTGTTGTATGGGATCCATGGCAAAACGAGAGATCCTTACCGCACAAAAGTATGACATGTCTAAAAGAGAAAGTTCAACAATTATTAAAGGAGGCAACAACCTTAAAAAGTCTCCAGAGCTTAGTGGGGACATTAAACTTTGCCAGTTTCGCGGTTCCTATGGGCAGACTCAACTTTCGAGACACACTTATGTTTCTAAACAAAATCCAGAAAGAGGACATCCCCGGCTCGCACACTCTACCAACAGAAGTGAGAGAAAATCTGGACTGGTGGCTACTGAATTGCCACCGAGCTTCTCCGATCCATCTTACTCCGCCGTCGCACTTTCTTACCACAGACGCATCCAACATTGCATGGGGAGTTCAATTCGACGGCCAATCACTGTTAGGGCGTTGGACGAATCGAGAACAGGGTCTCCATTGCAATCAAAAGGAAATGATCGCAATACTGAAAGCCCTAGAAGAGTACGGGTCACAAATGTCCAAGTCAACGGTCCTGGTACAGTGCGACAACAGAACCGTTGTAGCATATCTACAAAACGAGGGGGGGACCAGATCACCCGCCTTGATGGAACTAACCATACAAGTTTTTCATCTTCTTTACATCTACGGGATCAACCTAAAGATACATCACTTACCGGGAAAATACAACAGCTACGCAGATCACCTGTCGCGGCACCGGCCTCCTCCGGAGTGGCATCTCCTACCTCAGTGCACAACGAAAATATTCAAGAGGTTTGGCATACCAATGATAGATCTGTTTGCTTCAGAGCGGGCAAAGGTAGTGACGAATTACGTCACGCTGGACCAGAACGATTCCCAAGCGTTATACCACGATGCCTTCTCCCACAGCTGGAACTACCCTCTAGCTTGGGTCTTTCCACCACCTTACCTTATACCCAAGGTGCTAGAGCACCTCAACTCGGCGACCGGAGTATTCCTCGTGGTAGTCCCGAGATGGGAACCAGTGTTCTGGCGGCCAGACCTGAAAGCTCGTGCGCTAGCAGCTCCACTCACAATAGAGAAGCTACACCTGCACCTAATAGACACAGTGACCGGCCTACCACCGCCCAAAGTCCAAGAAATGATAATGGAAGTATGGAAATGTGGGGCTGGTCACAAAAATTGACAGAATGGAGTGAAGCCCAAATACAATTATTACAATCTGCCTGGCGTCCATCTACAAAAAAGACATACAAAGCAGCATGGAACAGATGGATCACGTGGACTAGGGAACATACAATAAGCCCTTTACATGCTACTGGACCTACATTAGCTCGTTTTCTAGTGGATCTGTATATTAAAGATGGATTAGCGTATAATACTATCTTGTTACATAAGTCAGTCGTTTCTACCTTAAATAACTCCGATAATCCAGAGAAATTAAGCTCAGATGTTTTAGTCAAGCATATCCTAAAATCTATTGCATTGAAAAAGCCCGTATCCATAAATCAACCGATCTGGAACATAGATAAACTGGCTTCATTTTTAAGCATGTATTCTGTGAATAAGGACAGTGTTTTTGCAACTTGTAGACATACAGCAACATTGCTACTCCTATGCTCAGGCAGGAGAGTACACGATTTGACTCTGTTAGCAGTGGATTCGAATCACCTCATCGATAACGATAACCATTTGATTCTATGGCCTATTTTCGGATCAAAAACGGACACTGCGGTACACAGACAGTCGGGGTGGAAACTGTCTTATAACCCTACGAACAAAAATTTAGACCCCATATTCTGGGTAAAACATACTATATCTGTACTGAAAGAGAAACGTAGTACAAGTAATTGTAACAACCTGTTCCTTAACATTAGAGGAAAACCAAAAGCTGCTTCTCGTACTGTAATTGCAGGATGGGTCAAATCCATATTGTTGGAAGCGGGCGTCGTAGCCTCAGCGGGAAATATTAGGTCAGCCGTCATGTCCAAGAACTGGTCTGACAATTTACCTTTAGATGAAATCCTCTCCAGAGGAAATTGGAGGTCACAGAACACCTTCGCTCGCTTCTACTGCAAAGAGGTTATGCCATCAGACCCTAGCTCTGGTATAACCAGAGTATTTAATCCAATTAACTGTGTTAATCTCTAGTACCTAGTTATCTTAACAATTACTATAATACATAATGTATAACGATTGATGATACATATTTACTATATAATTTGCTAGGCAATAATGTGTGCTGCCTAACCTTTTCTTATATAAAATTACAATAGCCGGTTCAGGTCCGGCCAAGACTTGCATCCTTGCGATTCTTGTTGTAAATGTTTAAAATTATTGTATTGAATGTTAATCAGTTTTCACTACTTATGTTATTTGAACATTATTGCAACTAAAATGAACTTGATTTACTTATTTGTTTGTATCCCTGGCTTAGAGTAGGATACATAAGCTAAGGCTTATTATATTATTTATAATATACTTATAATTTCCTAGAAAATATCTGGATTTCAATCTAGATTAAGTAATCTCTAGTAAATATAGGAACCCTCTTGCACATCCCTTGGTTTTTATTTAAATAGGGCCATCTTAACCCTGAATATTCAAATAACTCATAAAAATTAATTATTGTGCTTAGGCCCTACTCGCGCTTAGGCATTTAAATCACATTGGCGTTGTCCCACCAGGCGATAACAGACACGTTTCAATCAAGTAAGCTTCAAATAACGTTCAAGTGTTTAATAGCAGTGTTTTACCTGAAAATAAAACACATATTAAATACTTACCGTATTTGAAGCTTACACTTAAATTCTGCCTGGTTCAGATCTGAGACTCAATGATTTGAACATTCACCTGCCACGCTTCGCTGCAGTAGTGGGGACCTGGTGGGGCGGTGGGATGTGCGAGCGAGATATACATACATACTTAGGAGGTATAAGGAGTGAAAGAGACAGAAAACACCGGAAAACGACAAGCGCTATTCTCAATCAAGTAAGCTTCAAATAAGGTAAGTATTTAATATGTGTTTTATTTTCAGGTAAAACACTGCTATTATTATACTTACGGGTACATATAAATTCATAGCGATTCTTAGTTGTTAAGGTCCAAGAGTGGTTCACCGGCAAGAGGCTCACCCCCTATTACGTGGGACTAACAAAATTTTGGCGAAGTTTTGGCTTATAATGTTATTTCAGAGTTTGGATATTTTTATGGCAAAATTGGCTTTGTGTCAACCTTCTAATAATATATTGATTAGATTATTTTGATTGTTAATATGTTGTATACTAGTACGGTGTCTTGCGCGGTGCTTCGCGCCACACCACGCCAGGTTTTGGCCTATAACTTTTGACCCCTTAGGGCTAGGTCAAATTTTCGATATTTTTGGCTTGCCTACAGATCGAGGGCTATCCATAGAGGGGTCAACCATCATTGTAGCATAAGCAGTTCTCGAGAGCTAAGGGGGGACAAAAATTACATTCACCATTTCTATATATAGATTTTTGTAACCAAATTAAGATTGCCAACTTTCCTCAAATGTCTTACAGTATGAATCGCAAAAACAATAGTGTTGGCCCGGATTCTAATCGATCTGGTGACTGTTCCTTTTCCAGGGGAATGTTGTGCCAAGTGACCAAGACTCCACTCGCATAAGACTCGCGATAACAATATCAATATGTTTTTATTATTATTCTTTTTAATTCATAGGTCCGACGAGAACTCAGGGATAGTAAAGAAAATGTTGTCAAGCAAAGTGAAACTTTAAACAATACGGATAAAAATCCCATTTATAATATGGTGAAGAAATATTTGCCTTATTTAAATGGTTATAAACGCGGACTGATGTCGAACGCAGTCGGTAGAACCTCTTCATCTTTTGTGTTAATTGTATCGTTTTGTTTGTATGTTTAGTGATTATGTTTGTATTTATTTTAGATGTATATTTGTATCTTTTCATATCCTATTAATACAATATTTTGTGAACTTTAAATTTTATTTTTTTATTTAGCATTTTTGTGCAAACGGGCCGTGTACTACTTTATAAATTATCATCAAATTAACTATCAGATATTACTGAGAATCATGTTCTTAATATTGGGTTGTAACCTCTACCATAGATTTAAGGTAGAATATGGCTATGGTTTCTGAATGGAGAATTTTAAGTTGAGTGTTCGTTGAGCACGTGAAATGTCTTTGACATTTGGCGTACTCAATGGATGCTCAACTTTAAATTCTCAATTTAGAAACCCTACCTATGTCTACCTGTACTAGTAAAAAGAGTAAATGAAAAAAAAAACCCTTATAAATACAGGAAAAAAATAAGAAAATCTTAAAAAGAAATTAAAGCTAAACTATCATATCTATCTTAAACTCGAATTACGACTTGTTGTAATTATTTAGCTGATACATTTTTTTACTGTTCTTTTTTTTCAATGCTCCCGTTTGGAGTGTGACACCACATACACACACATATATCACACCTATATCCCCGAAGGGGTAGGCAGAGTAGTAGTAGTATTACACACCCACACTTTGCCAGTATTTTTAGTCACTCGTAATAGGGAGCAAGCCTATTGCCGTCACCGGGTACATTTATAATAATATAATAAAATGACCGAATGAATTTAATAAAAAGTAGCAGCTATAATTTAATTTAAAAAAAAATTAAAAATTTTTTAAATTAAAAATTAGAAAGGCAATAAAAAATGGGCATCTCGGACTAAATAATACACCACATACTCGTAGATAACTAGCATATATTTACGAGTATGTAAGTTCACTAAGTTGCGTAAATAAGTGTTATCTATTACGTTAGGTCATAGAATTGATATGCCCCGAATTGAATCCCCGACTTCCACCTACAAACTAGACCACGAGTTCATTCACTTTAAAGATGTTTCAATTTAATACTATCGTCTAACAAATAGGTCCATAGACAATAATAAAGCACATTTTGAGTCATCACAAAGGATTTAGGACGTAAATGAAAAAGTAATGAGCGACGCGTCGGCTTGAGGTCCGCGGTCATTGTCCGACAGTTGTACCTTGGTCACCGTAGAGCGTGGTCGTAGCGACGTAGCCGCGTAGCTTGTTATTCTACGATAACCGTAGCAATTGGACGTTTAATGTATTTCTTGGATGTTTTTCACTGCGTCTTTAGTTCACTGTAGACGCAGTTTAAAGACAGTATTGTGTTATTAAATAAAACTAATTTAAATAATTTTATACAGACGTTGATTGTATTTTTTTTAAATTTAAAAAAATATTTTGTTATTAATTTGTTTTTAATAATAATAATATGACTAACGACATGAAGGCTGGCTCCGAGGTCCACGATTCTTCTTCTAAGTCGTCTTGGCCTCGTCGAGACGATGTGAACTTCGAGTTCGGATTTGGAGTACCCCTGGGAGCAATGTCCGCCCATCCTGCTTTCCATTCATCGTGGGATCTTGGATAGTGAGTGAATTTTTACAAAGTCTGTATAACAAAACCTTAACATAGTATAAAACAAAGTCACTTTCAGTCAGTTTATACCTGTGTATGCTTAGATCTTTAAAATTGCGGTTTTAACCAATGGTTAGAGCGGATCTCGTGGAAAGTTTAAGTATTTAAACTGTCAAACAGTCAAAGCCGCAAGCGTCCGATAGTATAAAAATAAATCACTATTTCCCTTGGTAATCGCAGCACGCGTGAACGGCTGGGCCGATTTCTAAAAGGAGAAAAAACAAAGGAAGTTCCACGGACTCTAAAACTCTAAAACTAAACTAAGTAATTGTTTATTAAAATCGACTATAACTACACTAGCTGTCCCAGCGAACTTCGTTCCGCCTTCCCTAAACTTCTAGGAATATTTTAAGACCAAAATTAGCTAAATCGGTTTAGGCATTCCAAAGTTTTAGCGATACAAACGAACGGCGATTGATTTATCTTTAAATATATAATTCTACTGTACGTGTGTATGTCACTGAACTCCTCCTAAACGGCTGGACCGATGTTGATGAAATTGTTTGTGTGTATTCAAGGGGATTCGAGAATGGTTTAGATTCACAATATAGTTCTTTATTTTTTTGCTGGACAACGTCTGTCGGGTCCGCTAGTATTTATATAGATATGAAGCCAAGTGCGAGTCGGATTCGCGCACGAAGTGTTTCGTTAAAAGTCATGTCTGTTGTATGGAAGTCCCCTTAAATGTTGTGTTTAAATGTCCCAGAAATACATCATCTGTGGTAATTTCAACAGTCTAACTATCACGGTTCACGAGATACAACCTGGTGACAGACGGACGAAAAGACGAACGGACAATGGACCCAGTAGTAGGGTCCCGTTTTACCCTTTGAGTTCGGAACTCTAAAATCGCAATCTTCTGTCTGTTTGTTCCAACTGATGTCTGAATCAGCTGAACTGGTTTGAACGAGACTGGCAGATAATTGACGTTATAAGGAGTAACTTAGTTTTTATTCCGGGAAGATGTTCCCGTGGGAATTGGGAATTAGAGAACTAATTTACGAAGGCGAAGTCGTAGGCATCACCTAGTATAAAACATAATGGCTTCAAGGAACAATACATGTGGTCAATAATCACGTACCATTAAGCGTGTTCTAGTTCTTGTGAGATGTCGTGAGCGATAAGGAATTAAACGTACAATATTATAATTTGTACCTACTCGTAAGTTTCGTGTCACCTATTTGTATTAATGTACAACAAATAAAGATTAATTTCATTTCTGACGTCATTGTTGACGTATTTTTTTTAAATATTTGATAATGACATCAGTGTCTACCTCTTCACGCCTAAACTACTTAACCGATTTAAATGAAATTTGGTACGGACATAGTCTACAATCTGAGAAAGGGCATATGCTACTTTTTTATCCTGGTAATGTGTTCCCGTCGGCATTAGAAACGAGAAAACAATTTCAAGCCGGTGGAACTGCGGTAATTAGCAATCAGATTAGATTAAATTAGAATAAACTTTATAGTATACCAATTAAAAATCATAGGATACAACAGATACAGGATGTACAAAGGGCGGCCCTTTCGCTAAAAGCAATATCTTACAGACAATCTTAGGTATTTAGAGAGAAGCGTTAAGGTGAGTAAAATATTGGTGCCAAATATTCAGTCAACACATTATTACAGCAATCGTATTGATTTTATACCCAGTATACTAACACTATATGTAAAATCAATACCCATTCTTTTATTTAAACCTAAATTCCGTCAACCAGGACCGATGTTACAATCGCTTCAATCTGAGCTTTTATTCAATGTTTATACACAAAAAGACAATAGTTACAATAACTATAAAGTATAAAAATATACTGTGAATTAAACAAGTTGAGAACAGTTTGAGAAAATTTTTCATTAGCTGTAATAATGTGTTATGCGGTACTTTAATTTCAAGGTTAAAGTGGTAACTAATTCCTTAATATTAACGAGATTTGCGTGATTCCAAACGCATAGGAATGAGCTGGTCAAGGAAAGAGGTTAAGGTCTTTCTCCCATGGACAAGAAGGCAAGGTTATTTTGTGCGTCCATGTTTTGTTGGTAATCTCACAGTGGTTGCGATATTCCTGCCCTTTCGACACATACACACACTTTTACAGTGGGCTAAGGAAGCGGTTTACCAGTTTTGATATTGTTTCCTTGAAACAAGGTTCATTCTAAATTTCTTGTTTCACTGTACACTGTTGTATGATAAAGATTTCAGTCTACACTATCTACACTAATCTACACTACTATTATAAAGAGGAAAGATTTGTATTTTTGTGTGTATGTTTGTAATGAATAAACTCAAAAACTACTGTGCCGATTTCAATAATTATTTCACCATTGGAAAGCTACATTCACCCTGAGTAACATAGGCTACTTTTTTTTATCCCGGTAATGTGTTCCCACGGGAACCGGGAACGAGTAAACTATATCAGCTAGTATTGTATATATTGTTAATGTCCATTGCACGCTGGTCACATACAACAGAATTGATCGGACAGTCCATAAAGTACTGTGACTAATACACTAATTTCATACATTCTAACTAATGGAAATACAAATGTCTAGACGGTTACACATAACATAAAATGTCTACTGTTATAGTTAGGTATACAATACGTACATACTACTAACTAAAGTAATTAGACGGGTAACGCCAAGAGCCTTTGTAAAATGTTTAGATAACGTTGACACGTAAAACTTTGTGCAAATTTCACTTTCCTTTAGTGCTTTTCAACGATAATATATATAGCATTGAAATTACACACAACACAAAATGAACTTCTTTAATACGCCGAAATTGCGCTACTTTGTTGGTTTTACCTAACGGAGGTGAACCTATTACATATTACCTCTTATCTTATCTTATCTTAACACAGTATAAAACAAAGCCAATTCCCGCTGTCGGTCTGTCACTATGTATGCTTAGATCTTTAAAACTACGCAACTGATTTTAATGCGGTTTTCACCAATGGATAGAGTGGTTCTTGAGGAGCCGTGGTCTACTAGGTGACAATAAAATTGATTAACCAACATTACCCGCGCGATATATTGTTCTGTCGGGAATTTGAATTGAGGAAACTATTCCACGGTATTAAACATTTCATTCTAAAATGTAATGCACAGTATCAATGGATCTAAACAATTTTTATGTTAAATTTGGTGGGGCTGTGTCCGAAATTTAAATAAAAAGCGTATGACTCACAAAACACCCTTGTACGATGGCCACAGTCACTACCGGGGGCAATGGCTTCTTGTCTATAGAAGTATCTACTACAAAATGTACTTATTAAAACTTTTTAATTAGACACATATAGAGGTGTTTGACAAAGACATAATTACGTCTTTATTCCCGACGGATTTTTTTTATTTTTTGGTTTCTCGTCCATTGCCCATCCCGGCTAAACACTCGTAAGGATAAGTCCACAGTGTCGGCGGACGTTGACTACATATTATATGCGGCCTCTGTCACGCGGTTGGGTCGGGTATTATCCTTCTCGGCTGTTATCGCGCATTTTAGGAGTCGGGGTTTATCCCGAAGTTGAATCCCGAAGGTGTAAATAGAAGCGTTCTTTACGCCCACATTTAGCCGGCCACAGTCCACGTTGGCCACGGCCAAGAGTCCAAGACGCCTAGGACTTTAATTGGCTGTGCTATAGTGGCTGGTACGTAAAATTTTGTTGCCTTGCATCAACAGTTCATCGCAATGCAACGGGTTTCAATTTTTATTAAATTCATTCGGTCATTTTAGACATTATGTGTGTGTAATATAATGGAGCACTTTCAAAAGTTTTTTTTCATCTGGATATTATCTGTCACTTTATATGAAGCTGACTATATAACCTGTCTAAAACTTCGTGACGCTGAGCTGGAAAGTCCCACCAGTCGTCAAAGGTACTGTTGGTATCCAATAGTACTTTTGACGACCAGTGAGATCGACACCGAGACCCAAATGATTGTTGCCACCGCCACAGAATAAAGAATAGTACCACAGAATAGGAAATAGTACTTACATACTAGTAGTACCTATTAATATATTATATTTACCTATTGTTTCATGAAAATCAAAGTTATCGTCATAAGTCAATTATATCTAAACTACCAGGTACGTCTAGCTCTAGAACCATACAATTTAGCAGTAACATTATTAAAGTGACGTAGATGGTTTTTTTGGAACGAAGTTCCCGTGGCTTACGGATAGTGCGGTTTAGTAGAAATCGTCACGTTAAACCTTCATGCTGTTTTATATGAAATACAAATATTTGTTCTCAATAACTATTACGAAATAATAATTCGCTCATTTAAAATGCACGTCTCTGATTGGTTAAGCAACGTGCTATACGTATACCTATCGTATTATTTGCGCCTGAAATAAAAGCTTGCCGACTTCAATGGCGATGTGTGTGTGCGGGTTGTTTTCTATGTACACAAGGGTGTACAGCCAGGAATATAACCTTACGGGTACCTTACCTTTAGGGTTCCGTAGTTCAAATCTCGGAACCCTTATAGTTTCGTCATGTCTTTTCTTGCGTCTACGTCGTCTTGGGCTAGTGGTGCCTTGTTCAGTTGGTAGATCGTTCCTCCTGGAAAGGGATCAGTCGCTGGTTCGAGTCCAGCCCAAGAATATAGTTTTTGTGATTCATATTGTAAAAGAATTTGAGAATGATGTAGGTATGTAGTTTAAATTGTTCCCTTGTTAAATGTTATCTTAATTGAAAATATCAAATTATAATTTGTTTTTGTTACGACCACTCAACGCATACTATTTAGATACGAAAATTAAGTTTTTCAAATTACCTTCCAAACGTTCTTTGCCCAGGTACAAGATTTTAACTGTGAAAAGTAAGTTTGCAAAACATAATATGATACAAGTTGTATTATTAAAATGGGGTTGTGTGGGTAAGTCTGAAACTATAACACATACAAAGATCTGTTCTTAGGAACCATGTCATCGATATATAAGTAAAAATTAACAGCATTCATAGTTTTTTAAGTGTAGCTAGGTGACGATCGTAAACGGAGACCCGTGCATGTAACCGGGTGCTCCGTCCTGTTCACAAAATAACTTAGCTTTTTCTATGTTGACAAAATGCTAAAAAAATTTTGTTTTTGGGCAACTCTCCCGGATACAGAATTTGTTTTTTTCTTGCGTCTACCCTGGAGGGTGGGGTGGCAGGAACAGAATCTCTCAACCAAGATTCTGATGTGAGCATTGCATGAATATTCCTACATAGAAAGGTATATCAAGAGAAATGGGCGAAACACTTTGGCATGAAGATGGACCACATTAAATTTGCCGGAACATCGGAGAACTGAACGAAAACGCAGCCGTCCTGCTAACCCTCCGCAGCGAGACGGTGTAGTGCCTAATTGCACAACCGACCACGTTAAAAAAACACTGAAACAGGTTCGGTTCAAGTAAGGTCACAGAACCGTATTGATCTATGTTGACACCACCTGATACTTGTCTGCCCTACCCCTAGAGTGTTTTTTAGAACCGAAGGCGCGGAGGGAGAGCTGAGGTTGGTCGCCGGCGACTAGCCTCAGCCGCTCCGGATCGTCCGATGCCTACGATTTGTTACAGCGGGTGGAGGCTGCTCTCCCGCAGTGCCGGAGACGTCGCAGAGTTAAATAATTTTAAAACCAATTTCATTTCCATAAAATATGTTATTGTGAGTTGTCCTTAATAGATGATATATGCTATCGCAATTTTTTTTTTAGATCTTAAAGAGGAACAATTCTTATGAACATAATTTTAACATAACCTTAACCGTTTGGCCAGAGCGCGTAGCGAACGCAACGGAAGTTCTTTTAAGAAATATTTTTTCCCTATTTTTAAAACATATTTCACGGCTGCTCTTTTTGATTCATCGTAGTGTGATGTAAAGCCTATATAAAGCTTTCCTCGATAAATGAAATTTATATTATAAAAAGTTTTTTTTCAAATCGAACCAGTACTTCCTAAGATTAGCTCGTTCAAACATACAAACTCGTCTAAAGTATAATATTAGTACAGGTCTAGTAAGATTGTACGTTACGCATTTATTTATTATTTGTATTTTCTTCTCTCTAGTTATGTAACGCGGTGATGCTTCTCTTCTCTCTCATGTAAAATCTGTACATATCCTATATTACTCTGGATCTACTGTCATTCGTTGTGACTTAAGCACACTTTTGTGCATGTTGTTCTTAAATTACCGATATGTGTTATATTTTTATGTGTACAATAAAGATTAATTGAAAAAATTTTTTTTTAGCTATGCCGCCAATATTCTAATTATCATCTATGCCGAAAGACAAACTCATATTTAGGCTATTAGGCCAATTGAACGTATTTTATTGTAGTGCTTACAAAGAGACTTAGAAAGAAAATTGAATGAGAGAGTGTTTTAAGGTCGATTCACACAATATATTGTAACGCCATCTCGTAGCGAGTAATAAGACCAAACTCGGCGCCATCTAGTAGCAAATCGCAGTACTACTACGTAACGTCTTTCGGGAATGTTCTGTCAAGGTACTTCTATGTAACGTGTTATCTAGAAGCATCTCGAAGGTGTGGAATGTTCGCGATATTTCTTCCGTGAAAATTCCAGAGTAATCTAGAGTAATGACCGCACTATAAAGGCGGAGCACTTCGGTGGCGGATGATCAGTATTTCCAGAGCGATAATACGAGTTATACCTGCGAGTTCAAGTGCGATTAAAAGTGTTTAGTGAAGCTTTATAGTGAAGTGTAAATTAGTGGTGTAATAAATAAAGTGTTTTGTGGTAGTTTGATCGGCATTTTCCATTCCGTAGAACCCCGGCTCGTAACAATTGGTGTCAGGTGTGGGGTTTTGGACAATGCCGGTGTTACCGAAAGAAGACACAGAGGGCGTCCGTACCAGGGGTCAGCGCCAGCAGGAGTTGGACAGCAGGCGCTTCGGAGGTAATACGCCGGAGAGGTTGGGTGGTCAGGAGCAGCCAACGGTGGAAGCAGGCCCGCCCACGGTATCTCCAGCGCCAGCACCTCCAGACTTTGCTGCGCTGATGGCGATGCTACAGGAGCAAGCCCGTCGCCAGGAGGAGCAGGCCCGCCACCAGGAGGAGCAAGCCCGCCGGTTGGAAGAACAGCTGCTGCGGGACAAGGAGGAGCAGGCACGCCGCCAGGAGGAGCAGGCACGCCGCCAGGAGGAGCAGGCCCGCCGGTTGGAAGAACAGCTACTGCGTGACAAGGAGGAGCAGGCACGCCGCCAGGAGGAGCAGGCCCGCCGGTTGGAAGAACAGCTGCTGCGTGACAAGGAGGAGCAGGCACGCCGCCAGGAGGAACAGACGCTCCTCATGAAAGATCTTCGAGCGACTTTTGGCAAGGAGATGAATGTGATGAAGGATCAAGTTCATCATGTTGAGAACCGCATCACGGAAGCCGAAACTCGGATTGAAGATGTAAAAAACCAGATTACAGATGTGAGGAAAGAGCTGGGAAATCTGAAAGCTGGAGATGGGATTGCGACTTCCTTACCTGCCGTACCTTCAGCGCGTGGATTTAAAGTACCGCCATTCGATGGGACATCTTCATGGTCAGCCTATAAAAAGCAGTTTGAAGCCGTTAAGAAGGCAAACGGGTGGAGCAAAGCCCAGGCCATGACTGCGCTTACATTGGGTTTGCGAGACAAGGCGTTAACCATCCTAGAAGCTCTCGGAGACGATGTTTCCTACGAGCAGCTACTAGAAGCCTTGGAAACCAGATACGGCGACGCTCACCTGGAACACGTGTATCGTGCGCAGCTGAAGGATCGTGTCCAGCGCTCTGGTGAAAACTTGCAACAGTGGGCCCTGGAAGTTAAGGTCCCAGATGTGCTACAGCTCTACCATAATGGATGTTCAGGGGGCCATATGGGAGTAAAAAGGACTCTGTTGAAGATACGTGAGCGGTTTTACTGGATCCACTGTCGCGACGACGTTGAGGACTGGTGTCGCAAATGTACGAGTTGTGCTGCTGTAAAAGGACCTTATACACGGAGCAGAGGTGCACTGAAACTGTATAACGTTGGGGCACCATGGGAAAGGATAGCCCTAGATGTTGCGGGACCGTTTCCTGAAAGTGAAAGCGGAAACAAGTACTTCATGGTTGTGATGGATTATTTCACGAAGTGGCCAGAAGTCTTCGCTATACCTAATCAAGAAGCTACTACGGTCGCAGATAAATTAGTTCACGAAGTCTTCTGTCGTTTCGGGGTGCCTCTAGAAATCCATAGCGATCAAGGAAGAAATTTTGAATCTCAGTTGTTCCAGGAAATGTGTCGGGTCATGGGTACTCACAAAACCAGAATGACCTCTTACCACCCGCAGTCAGATGGAATGGTGGAGCGATTTAATCAGACATTGGAGAGATATCTGGCAAAAGTTGTGGAAAGCAGGCAAAAAGATTGGGACAAGCACATCCAACCGTTTCTTTTGTCTTACCGAAGTGCGGTTCACGAAAGCACGTCAGTGACACCAGCTTATGCGAACTTTGGAAGAGAATTACGGTTGCCTGCCGACTTACTAACCGGTATACCACCTGACGCTCCACGCAATAGCACTGATTATGCGAATGACTTGCGCAGCAGGATGAATGACATTTATGAGCATGTCAGACAATCAGGTCAACAAATGTCTGAAAAGATGAAGACCCGTTACGACCGAAAGACAAACAATAAGAGCTTCGATGAAGGTTCCTTAGTGTGGTTACATAACCCAGTCCGCAGTAAAGGGAAGTCTCCTAAGCTGCAAGCTAAATGGGATGGACCATACCGAGTTGTGACCAAGATTAACGATGTCACTTACCGAATACGGAAGAGTCCAAGAAGTGCGCCAAAGATAGTTCATGTGGATCGATTGGCGCGATATTATGGGCCTGACAATGCTCGGGACGAGCATGTCTTAGGAGGGGGCAGTGTAACGCCATCTCGTAGCGAGTAATAAGACTACCAAACTCGGCGCCATCTAGTAGCAAATCGCAGTACTACTACGTAACGTCTTTCGGGAATGTTCTGTCAAGGTACTTCTATGTAACGTGTTATCTAGAAGCATCTCGAAGGTGTGGAATGTTCGCGATATTTCTTCCGTGAAAATTCCAGAGTAATCTAGAGTAATGACCGCACTATAAAGGCGGAGCACTTCGGTGGCGGATGATCAGTATTTCCAGAGCGATAATACGAGTTATACCTGCGAGTTCAAGTGCGATTAAAAGTGTTTAGTGAAGCTTTATAGTGAAGTGTAAATTAGTGGTGTAATAAATAAAGTGTTTTGTGGTAGTTTGATCGGCATTTTCCATTCCGTAGAACCCCGGCTCGTAACAATATCAATGAAGCCTCAGTAATCCAGTACGTAACAGATCGGAACAGGGGGCCTAGACAAAGTCACATTCGATTATCGACAACGCTAATAGAAAGTTCTAAAATGTATGGGAGTGACAATAGTTGTCGACTAGTCACGTGATCGACGCTTCACTGATATGTGTGAAATTTCCCGGCAATTTGTATTGTTCTAAATTCAAAAAACACGCCTGCAGTGCATTTGCATGCAATATTGCCGCAGTTGTAATGTTCTTAATTCAAAGAAACCCAGCCAAGTACGACTCGGACTCGCACACGAAGAGTTCCGTACCATTATCCGTAAAAACGGCTAACAAATCACGTTTGTTGTGTGGGGGACCACTTAAATAATGATTTAATTCTATTTTTTTGTATTTCTTGTTATAGAGGTAACACATCATCTGTGAAAATTTCAACTTTCGAACGGTTCATGACATACAGCCTGGAGACAGACGGAGAGACGGATGGACGGACAGTGACGTCTCAGTAATAGGGAACCCTAAAATCAAAGTTGTCCGTAAATTCGATCCTTCCTGTGTTCTTTTTTTTAAAATAATGACAACATTTCCTTTTTTGCATGTTTGTGAAAAAATATAATAATATTGTCAACAAACAGATTTGTTTTGTATAGCTTTTGTTAAGTTGCGCGCCAGTTGCTCAACCGAGACCGGTAGTATTCGGGAAAATGCCGCGTATTTATTACTGCATTTACCCGTTTTCCATGAATATTGTATACCTATTTGTAAATAATGTGACGTCACTCTTCGTGCGCCAGACCAACTCGCACTTGGCCTGTTTATTTTTTTTACGTTTGTTACCTCAGAACTTTCAACTTGGTGAACCGATTTTGATAATTCTTATTTATTTGGAATGGAATCACACAGAAATCCCCAGGGCTTTCTGTGTGATTCCATTCCAGTTTTGACATCAAACTTTTTCAAAAGATTATTTTCCCGGCAAATAGAAAATTATTCCACGCGGGCGAAGCTGCGGTCCACTAGTACTAACTAAATTATCTGACTGTAGATATATTTCCCAAGATGAAAAAACATTATTTTATTAAATCTGGTATCCAGTCATTTGACAAAAAACAAATGACAAATTTTTATTTGAAAAACAACGTTTGACAAATTTATACTTAATAAATATATCATTTTACAAACTATAAGTTAATAAACTACTCATTTGACAAATTATTTATCAGACAAAATTCCATTATGCCAAAAAACCATTTCACAAATGGATTATTTTGTAAACATGTTAGTTGGCAAAATAACGTAAAGCTTAAATAACATTTGAGAAAGTGCTTTACTTGGTAAATATTTTATTTACCAACATTTACCTGACCCCCCCACCAAACAACATAGAAGCGACGCCCCCGAAACACATAAGGGGCGTCGGACTCCTCAGAGCCTTTCGCGTAAGTGGTGGGCCCCCTGACCCACCGCCCACGGCCCTATCAGTCGGGGGCTTGGGCGTATGCAATACGCCGTCGCCCCCTGACTGGTGCCCGGCAGGGCGGAAGCGTGCGGCCTGCACGCTCCCGTTCCCGCAGGGCCTCTCTCTTTGCCGCCATCACCTCCCGAGCGAAGGAGGCGACGGCGGCCCAACATTCTTCGCTGCCGGCTATAGAAAGAATGACGGCCGGCAGCGAACCTACACTGCCGATGATGCCCGTGAGGGCCAACCTTTGGTTGTCCCAGGCGGCGCACACAGCGATACGCTCGCCGTATCTACGGCGCCGCCTGCGCAGTGATGACAAACGGGCTCCGACTGGATCCCCATCACTTCGCACAGGAATTTGGCAAAACAGCCACGACCCGTGAGAAGTTGGGTGAGGAAGTAGGTCGGAGCCCCCTGCGCATGCTCCACCCACTGGCGGAGCACGGGACCGATGGCCCTCACGAGCACCCGGCTCGCGGTCGGAGCCACACATCTCAAGGCCAATTGCCGGAACAGATCGTCGCGAGCCTCCTGTCTCCAGCTATCGACCTGCTCCGGCAACGGGCGACCTCCTTGTTGTCGCACCATGGCGCCCTCCTCGTAGACCCTCTTAAGGACCCCTGCTTCGAGATCCCAAGGGGGACTTTGTGCCAACAGGCACGCCGCCTCGAAAGACACGGTGCGGTACGCCCGTGCAGCCCTCTGCGCCGCGATCCGCTGCGGTCGTCGTAGCTGGACCACGTTCGCGGCGCTGAGGGCATCCGCCCAAATAGGTGCCCCGTAGAGCGCCTTGGAGCGTACCACACCCTCGTAGAGACGGCGGCAAGCACTTCCCGGTCCCCCTTTAATGGGGAGCAGCCCGGCAAACGTCACCAACTTTGGTGAAAGCTGCCGGAAATGCTCGACGAACCCCCACCGGCTGTCGAGCAAAAGACCCAGATATTTAAGGGTCCTCCCGACAGCGATGGAGGTGCCACCCACCACAATTTGGGCATCCCGAGCGGGTGAAATGGCTAGATTAGGTTAGGTTAGAACATGATAAAACAACGCCAGAAACGAAGTCTAATATGCACACTTTTGGTTTGACATCAATATTATTTTCATTTGACATTGTGTAAAAACAATAATTTGGCAAACAAATTATTTAGTCATATGAAAAATTTAAAAAATATATTTTAACAGTTGAAATATTTACTGGATAAAGCATTTGAGAAACATGTATTTTGTCGAATGATTATGTTTAAAGTGTTACGTTTGCAAAATGAAAGTTTGTCAAATGATTAGTTTTTTTTCGTTGTTTTTAAAATGATCATTTGTTATACGTTTTTTTTAAAACGATAGTAAACCATTAAGTCTGCATATTTCGTAAGTCTGAATTGTCACAATAATTATGATTTGGAATAGGTAGAATTTGTAGGAAATTGATATAGATTTCTTTTTCAGTGACTACTGCGATCAGTAATGTTGCATTACTATTATTATTTGTAACTGTTGCGAATTCAGCAAAATGGCCAAGTCCAAAGGATGACAAACTTATATTTATTGCAAATCCTATTGAAGCAAATATGCCTGGACACTGGATGCCCGGCAGTATTGTGAGAGCTATTTTATTACGGGCAGCAACCACACACCAACCAGCATTTGGAAAATTAAGAAATAGATATTACCAACAAAATCTTAAATATATAAACTCGTTATTTAAAAAATTCAACACTTCAACAACACATAAGTATAACTCGAAATCGTCTACTTCAAGTACATCTACTTCAACGACGTCTACTTCAACTAAGCCTACTAAAACTATGTCTACTCCAACGATATCTACTCCAACTACATCTACTCAGACTACGTCTACTCAGACTACGTCTTCTTTAACTACGTTTACTCCGACTACATCTACTCCGACTACGTCTACTCGGACTACGTCTACTCCAACTACATCTACTCAGACTACTTCTACTCAGACTACGTCTTCTTTAACTACGTCTACTCGGACTACGTCTACTCCGACTACGTCTACTCCGACTACGTCTACTCAGACTACGTCTACTCCGACTACGTCTACTCCGACTACGTCTACTCCGACTACGTCTACTCCGACTACGTCTACTCCGACTACGTCTACTCCGACTACGTCTACTCCGACTACGTCTACTCCGACTACGTCTACTCCGACTACGTCTACTCCGGCTACGTCTACTCCGACTACGTCTACTCCGACTACGTCTACTCCGACTACGTCTACTCCGACTACGTCTACTCCGACTACGTCTACTCCGACTACGTCTACTCCGACTACGTCTACTCCGACTACGTCTACTCCGACTATGTCTACTCCGACTACGTCTACTCCGACTACGTCTACTCCGACTACGTCTACTCCGACTATGTCTACTCCGACTACGTCTACTCCGACTACGTCTACTCCGACTACGTCTACTCCGACTACGTCTACTCCGACTACGTCTACTCCGACTACGTCTACTCCGACTACATCTAGTCCGACTACGTCTACTCCGACTACATCTAGTTCGACTACGTCTAGAAGGAATACGAAAAGAATAAAACTGAACGGATCGCACAGCGTACAAACCTGACTAGTAAAGTTATTAAAAAAACACCGAACGCTATCCTATAATCCCGACGTGATTTTAAAAAGACGGAAATATATTATTGTTGAAATACCAGTAACCACAACCACATTTGCTAACAGACAATACCCTAAACGCGGTGCTAAATTATATAATACAACAAACAAAGAAATTTTCTTGCATTCATTCAAATGTTTAGTTTCAACTTGCAGACTGGGGAGAATTTCTTTCGTCTGTACCTCTACATGTCTACATCTACGGGTTCCTTCAGATCATGTTTGCGGCCGTATTTATCAACCGATTTTCATGAAACTTTACACACACACTCCTTGCTTACAATGAATAACATATGAATGATATTTTTTGGATTGGATGAAAAATAAAAGAGTAATAAAGGAAATTGAAAAATAAATGTTCTAAACACAGCTCCCGAAGTCTACGGTCTGTCAAGAATGCAATCCGTAACCATAGCTACCCATATAAATAAAATCAAAAGTCATGCAAATAAATACAATTTAAAGCCCTCCATATACGGGACGATTCATCGTTACGATCCATCGCTTTAGACCGATCGAAACGACGGATCTGTGATGTATGTTACGATCGTTAACGATTTACTTCATCACAGACGACATCGGAGATCGCAACAAAAACCCATGCAATCATGAATATCGTAACGATGAATCGACAGTGTATTGGCTCTTGCGATCAACGATTCGATTTTTGTTCCTTAATTTATTCATCTATACTTATAATAAATCTGTAGAAGTGAAAATTCTGTACATTGAAAATATCAAAAAAATAAATGGCAGGGGGTGTTACTAGACCGACACCGAACCCAAAAATGACATACATACATACATAACATCACGCCTCTCTCCCAGTGGGGTAGGCAGAGACCACGAATTTCCACCTGCTACGATCCTGGCATACTTCTTTCGCTTCCTCAACTTTCATTAATGTCTTCATGCATGCTCGCCGGTTACTGGTACTTTTAACCTGGCCTTTATATAGGATATCTGCGATTTGGTCGCAGTATGTTCGCCTTGGTCGACCCTTAATAGCTTGTCCATTCACACTCGCTTCATGTATCTGTTTTGTCAATCAACTGTCATCCATCCTCTCTATATGTCCGAACCATCTAACCATCCCTTTTTCCACCTTGGTTACTACATCTTCTGACATACCACAACGTTCTCTTATCATACTGTTTCTCATTTTGTCCATCAGAGTCACACCAGATAATAAATAATATTTCATATTTTCGTATCTTAAGATGAATTTGTATGGTATAATAGAGAATATAATAGAGAAACTTAGGCTTTATGAACGCAATAAAACCCGAAACAATGGTTTTTAGAACTTTTGTCTGTTTGTCTGAATGTTTGAACACGCTAATCTCAGAAACGATTTGATTTTTTGATTTGAATTTGCGGTTTGGTTTTCAATCGCTTCATAAATAAAAAAGTTATGTAGTTCGTTTTCCATTTTACAGGACACGTATTGAATTTTTGAGCACGTCTTTATTAAATATTGGATAGAAACAGGCGTTACTTGGCGAAAATCCATGACAAAACAATGGTAAGTAAAAATTTTTTTAAGAAAAAACTTTTTAGCATTAATTAATATGACGTCGTATAATAATAAAACGTCGACAATTGTTTCGCCTCTAAACGAGGCATTATCAAGACTGTCTCAGAGAGAACAGCGATTCGCTGTTCTCTCTGAAACAATTGTCGACGTTTTGTTGTCCTTTTGATTCTGCGAAAAATTAATGCTATTAATTAATGCTAAAAAGTTTTTTCTTAAAAAAATTTTTACTTACCATTGTTTCACGTCTTTATTGTTCCATTTCAAATGTATAAATGATCGATCGTAACGACCAATCGTTTCGTGTATGAGCGGCAACACTACAGATCAATCGTTTCGATCCATCGCTACGATGGATCGCAACGATGAATTGTACCGTATATGGGGGGCTTAAGAATAAACAAAGCCGCTCCCGAAGTCTACGGTTCACAGAACCACTAGTTATATATGTAAATCTAATAAACATTTGAATGAATGTAAGAAAATTGTAACAGCTTGGTTAAAGCCTAATCTATGAAGCTACTGAAAAAGAAGACTAGAAGACATTACTTAACTCTAACACACATACACACACGCATCTACACACACACACACACACACACACACACACACACACACAAACAAACAAACAAACACACACACACATATACACAACTCATAGACATAAACACAATAGCAGACTTGATGTATATCTGCATGAGTTTAAGATACAAATAGTACCTATAGTTACAGTTATAGTTAGTTTTTTTTTTAATATACCTAGTTATAGAAGAGCGGAGTCTCCTAATACAGGCATTGTTTGCTTAAGAGGAGGCTCCAATCACAAATTAATGTTAATGATTTATTTTATGAAACAAATAATTAAAAAACAAAGAAAATGAAGCATAGATATTTATTTAGCGAAGCTCATAGTCCGGTCAATTTAGACATTCGAAGGTGCATAAGGTCCCAACCAGCTGAAAATCACTAAAATTGTTCAGAACATAATTATAAATAAAATTTAAAAGTTCCCCATCATTCCCGTGTGTGGATTTTTTTTATTCGAGGTCAAAGGTCCAAAAAATGACTTATTCAAAATTATTAAAAGACTTATAAAAATGAGATATTCGCAATTTTCAGCAAAACGGTAAGTTTTATCATAAGTTTCATTCTTCATAGATTTTGGCCTATAACTTTGGACCCCTTAGGGCTAGGTCAAATTTTCTATTTTTTGCCTTACCTCCAGATCGAGGGCTATCCATAGAGGGGTCAACCATCATTGTAGCATAAGCAGTTCTCGAGAGCTACGGGGGGGGGGGGATGAAAATTACATTACCCATTTGTATATTATAGATATCTCAGAAACGGTGGCTCGTAGGAAAACAGTATTGATATATTTTTATAAATAATTTTAAGATCTACAATTTTTATGTAGGTTACTTTTATGATAAAACTTACGGTATTGCTGAAACTTGCGAAAAAGTAATTTTATGGACCTTTGACTTCGATAAAAATTGTTTTCACACACGGGAATGAAGGGGAACTTTTAAATTTTATTTATAATTATGTCCTGAATTTTACCGATTTTCAACTTGTTGGGACTTTCACTCTAATTTTTTGGTCTAGATTGACCGGACTACTCAATCTTGGGCGACTCATGTATTTCGTTTGTCCGCATAATCCTCCTAAACACCTGAACCGATCTCCTTCAAACTTACCACAGTGATAACGCGTGGCGGGAGGGTGGTTTAGAACAAAAAAAATTGAAAATCGGACATACAATCGAGGAATAATCACTAAAAAAAATCAATATAAAAAGACGTTGTCGTTCTAAAAGTTAACACTTCGCTCAATTATTTGCAACAGCAGCATGCATTGGATACCTAGTTGTGTTTTATTTCATCACCGAGTTCACCGACACAAACTCTTTAACCAGGACCGGCGCAGCACGAAGTTTAGGTATTTAATCCTACTCCCACAACGATAGAGGCACTCGCACACAGGTACGTGTGCACACTAGCACAAAATTTTATAATACGGCTTGTACACTTCATTTTGTATACCTTACTTTAGGCACTCTCGCTAGACGCCCGGCAACGGACCTTAGAGCGGCAGTTTGGAACCGTTTGGCTCATTTAACCGTTTGGCTACCGCACGCAACGGAAGTTCCTTCTCTTAATAACGTCTCAGTGAATAGCACCCACGTATTGATTAATATGGTTATTAAAAAATGTGTTAACTGTAAAAAAAATGTTACGGAGAAGTCGCCTGGATTGGAATGCAGCAGGTGTTCCAAAGTGGTCCACGCAAATCCCGAGTTTGCAAAACTGTCCAACAAACAGTTGAGCACCCTACGTAACTCAAGCAGCATTGAGTGGAGTTGTGAAACATGTCTGCTTAACACTTCACGAAGGACGTCCTATCTCATTCCGGAGGACGACGATGCTGATGAAGACTCCGACACAGGTACTGTCGTTAACCAACAACCTACCCTTGATCACAGGAGACTGTTGCAAAACATTAACCGGGAGCTAAAAAAGACGATTAAAGAAGAGGTTGGCGCCTTGGAATCATCTATTGATTTTTTGAGCGACCAAATCAATACCCTCAAATTATATATAAAGAACCAGGATAAAAAATAAAGGATTTAGAAAATAAAACTACTGATCTATATAACAAAAATAAAAATTTGGAATTACGAGTTGCGATTCTAGAGCGAGGGAAACAGCAATATGAACAACATTCACTATCCACTTATGTTGAAGTTACTGGGTTACCAGAGGGACCCCTCAGGTTACCACGAAAATATTATCCTCGGTAGCGGCTAAATTGCAAGTGGATGAGCAGGATATCCAGTCAACTCGTCTGGTGAACGGGCACAAGAGTAAGTCCGGGTATATACTGGCTGAGATGAAGAAGAAGGCTGCACAAGACCGATGGATCACCGCCAGCAAAACTAAACGCCTTACACTCGGCATGGTTGTACCTGACACACCGGAGGAGAAAACTAACACAAAGGTTATTGTACGTGAAGCTCTAACCAAACACATGAAGACACTCCTTTATACAACCAAGCAAAAACTGACCGGATCTTATCAATTCATCTGGATCAAGGAAGGGAAGGTATGTGCCCGGCAAACAAACGGTAGCAAGATCCACTATATTAATATGATATAGGATATTGAACTGTTTGACAACTGCCCAGCCACCAATTCTAGGTAAACGCATATAATATATTATACCTATATTTCTCTAATCGTTATGTAAACGAGTTCTTTATTTCTGTTTCATGGAACCATTAAAACCTAAAGAAATTAAGAATTGCAAATCTGTTAACTACTTTTTTAAACAGCTACCTTCTAATCACAATTTGATTTTATCTTGCCTACACATTAACATTAGATATATGATAAAGAATTTACCTAAATTATTACAAACGATCCATGAATGTTCTTATCCGCTGGACATGATCGTGCTTACAGAGGTTGGCATATCTGATAATACCGTTATGTTATTTAATATACCGGGTTATAATATGCACTCACAACTACGAGTAAATAGGAAGGGTGGCGGTATTGTTATTTACACGAAAGAGTATTTAAAGTTTACTACAATCTCATATAAAAGTTTCACTTTCGAAAATATCACAGGCATCTTAAAAACGGATTGCCAAGAAGTCGTTGTGTGTGCTGTTTATAGGCCGCCATCTTCGTATGCTCGCAAGGGATTATTTGTAAAGGAACTTGCTAAGTACGTGTCTAGTTTCGATTCACAAAACAATGCACTATTAATCGGCGATATAAATATAGATCTGAAAACCATGTCGTCACATATTGAATCATACTTGGAAGCACTGAGCGAGCATGGATTTTTGTGTGGAATCACCGAGTATACGAGAATTGAAACTAAATTGCGTTTTTATAGTACGGAGCTTACTACCAAATTTCAGCCCTTTCAATTAGGTTTTGGTTCAAAAGGAGGTTGTGAGGCCGCAATCCATGCGCTTGCAACATACCTTGACAGTAGCGAAGATGGAGAGGTCATCTTGAAAGTTGACCTGAAAAACGCCTTCAACTCTGTAAACAGGGACACCTTGCTGACACAGGCCAAATTAGAAACCCCCAAAATATTTAATTTTCTTTGGCAATGCTATAGTCAGCCAACAAAATTAATTTATAAAGACCACCTTTTGAATTCAGCCGTTGGATGTCAGCAAGGTGATTAACCCAATAATTCAAAAAATAAAATCCAAATTCAACATTTGGTACTTAGACGACGGGACTTTAGGGGGAAAAGTAGAGCCAGTTTTACAAGATTTAGCCCTAATAAAGTACGAGTTTCAGTCAATTGGCTTAGAACTGAACCCGAATAAATGTGAGATTTTTATATCTGAAAACACAGATAAATTAACAACAATCTCCAAATTCAACTGTTTGGACCCCAACATAAAAGTTTTAGACAAAACTTCTTTACGCCTCCTAGGGTCCCCGATTTTAGAAGATGGCTTTTCCACTTTTATCGAGGAAAAAATTCAAAATTTTGATTATTGATAGTCTATGTAATATCAGTATTCATTCAGCTTTCACTATTCTTCGTTTTTGTCTTTTCGTACCCAAATTTACACATGCCCTCCAATTCAGGACAATTTTGGAAAAATTTAGAAATTTTGGGCAGACTAGACAACTTAATACAAAATTCTTTGTGTAAAATTTTAAATGTAAATATTAATGACCGGGCCTGGGTCCAAGCGTCTCTTCCAGTTCGCTTGGGCGGGTTAGGTATTCGTAGAGTCACAGATGTCAGTCTGCCAGCATTTCTGTCGTCGGTCCATAGCACCGAAGAATTAGTCAGGAAAATTTTGTCAAATACACTGATTGATTCCGAGGTGCGATGCAAGACCGATGCCATAAATGCTTGGAGGATGTCTTGCCCCGACACTGACCTGCCCTCACGCCTAGGCTCACAGCGACTGTGGGATTCACCGCTCTGTAAATTGAGAATTAATACACTAATTGACACTTCTGTCAATATTTCAGAGCGTGCACGCCTACTAGCTGTTGGAGAATGGGAGTCAGGGTTATGGATCCAGGCGCTCCCATCGCCCAACATCGGTACAATGTTGGACGACACAACCTTCCACATTGCCACTTGCCTTCGGCTGGGTACACCTTGTGTATCCCCGCATCATTGCACCTATGGAGTAGCCGTCGATAATCTGGGACACCATGGCCTTTCTTGTAGCAGAAGCGCAGGTCGTATACCTCGGCACGCTATTCTAAACGACATAATTCGTAGGGCTCTTTCCACCGCAGGTCTTCCGGCCGTGCGTGAACCAAATGGTTTAGCACGAAGCGATGGAAAGAGACCGGACGGTATGTCGTTGCTACCGTGGAAGATGGGAAGGCCTTTGGTGTGGGACGCTACATGCGTTGACACCTTAGCATCTTCACACCTTCCAAGCACATCCGGATGTACAGGCGCTGCTGCTGCATCGGCTGAAGGCCTTAAACGGCGTAAATATGCTAACTTAGCAGGTGATTACATATTTGAGCCGTTTGGGGTTGAGACACTGGGGTCATGGGGTCCGAGTGCTCGCCGCCTTTATAGAGACATTGCTAAACGCCTAATCGATGCTTCTGAGGACCAGAAGACTGGCTGTTTTCTGGCCTAAAGAATAAGTATTGCCATCCAACGTGGCAACACAGCCAGCATTCTGGGAACCTTCCCAGTCGGCAATGACGCGGAGGATTTTTTAAACTATACTTTGTAATGTAAATATTTTTAGTCTATAATTATGTTTATTTTGTATATTGTAATTCTTATTGTAAATAAATAAAATTGCACATGATAACAAAATCTTGCATTGACCATCTGTTTACACGATTCCCAACATTAGATCCGTACTCGGCAGCGCTCGATGTAGTATTGGCCGACCATAAGGCCATTATGTTTTGTTGCGTGGGTCAATGCTTAGAGACACGGCGTACACAGGGTGTTTCTAGGACACATGTTAATTATAAATGGTTAAGTGATGATTTGAATAATGTGATATGGGCGCGGACCGGTGACATGCAGTGCCCCAAGCAAGTGTACACTTTCATTAGGGATTCCTTAAAGTTTGCACGTGAAGTTTCACAAAAAAATATAAAATAAACCAAGGGTTGTATCGGGCTCCTTGGATCAATGAAAATATTAATAAGCTGTGTAAAAAACGCGATCACCTTATTAACCGCTGGAAAAGAGACCCCAATAATATTGAATTGCGACTTGAATATGTATAATAAATTACGTAATAAAACACATAATATAATAGAAAATTGTATTAACACATTTTATACTTATACTATTAGTGATAACTTCAATAACATAAAAAAACTTATCAGATAGTAAATCAAATGCTAGGTCGCATAAGCTTATCTGTCGATAAAGCCATTATTAGAGCCTTCGACTCACATGATCTTTCAACAAAAGACTTAGCAGATGGGTTCGCTAAAGAATTTGAACAGGCAGTTAAAAACATTATTCCGCAATGTAAGACACAATTGCTAGACAATAATCCGTGTCACACAAACTCTAGCATTCGATTTCACAAAGCTACGAGTACCAATATTGAGGAAATAATAAGAAAACTAAAGTTCAACAAAGCCCCTGGCATGGACTCTATTTCGGTTTTGGAAATAAAGACATCAAAACGCGGCATTTCTCAGTCCATAGCTGATCTCATTAACTGCAGTGTCGAAACTGGTAAGTACCCTAACGAATTAAAAAATGGCTGCGTTAGACAAATCAGGGTCATCGTGGTGAATACAGCAACTACCGCCCAATTACGCTTCTCTCTACCATCGACAAAATAGTTGAAAAGTATGTTTGTGACCAGGTAAATTATTTTTATAAAGATAAAATAATTATTTACGAAAACCAATTTGGCTTCCTAAGGGGAAAGGGTGCTAGTGATGTCCTCTCACAATTTACTGACTTTGTTAACGAGTCTATGAATGAAAGAAAGCATACGTTAGCACTTTTCATCGACTTTTCCCGTGCCTTCGATACCCTCAATCACGACATGCTTCTAAGAAAACTTGACACCTGTGGGATACGTGGACCACTACTAAAATGGTTTAAAAACTATCTCTCTAACCGCACATACACTGTTAGGGTCGACGGTGTACTTAATGATACCGTCACTGTTACCGAGGGCACGGCGCAGGGATCGGTTGTGGGACCTCTCCATTTCCTGACATATGTGAATGACATGAGCATGAGAATGAATTGTATTGAACAGAGCACCTGTTATCAATTTGCTGGTGACACATGCCTACTTGTTAGTAATAGGGACCTCGATAAAGCATATGAAGACCTTCAGTCTGATTTCTACACCCTTTGCAAATGGTGTCACGATGCAGGACTTGTCCTTAATGCAAATAAAACCAAATTATTACATATTCGGTCACCATACTTAAAGTCGCCACCGGTCAACAAACATGTAATAGATCACGAGCACGCATGCCTACATAGCCTCAATACTAGTGGTTGTTGTTGTCTAGCCATTCAACTTGTAACCTCCCACACATATCTGAGTCTCATCATTGACGACAAACTAAACTGGAAACCCCATATTAATAAAGTATGTGATAAGCTAAGATGCTTTTTGGCAAATATTAAAATCTTAAATCGGCGTATTCCTTATAGAGTTAAATTGTTGCTGTATAATTCTCTAGTTGAGTCCCACATTCTGTATGGACTCTCAAGATATGGACAGACCTACAGATCCCACATAGATAGCATATATAACTTACAACTAAAAATATTAAAGACAATAATATCTCCACAAATTAATTTGCAATATAGTAACGATGATCTGGGTCTCTTTAATCACTGTAAAGTTCTACCCATACATCTAAAAATAAAATATAGTTTATTAAAAGAAAACTATTTTAAATATAACTTGGGTGATAAAGTGGAACACCTGTATGTACACGAGCAGTCCAACAGAACCGGCTGCAAACTTCACGCGCTGATAACGTGTTCGATGAGAGAACAACACGGTATATTGTACCGCGTTTAATTAATAAACTACCCTCAAATGTTAAGGAACATCTAAAGGAAAGAAATACCAACCATAATTTAAAGGGATTCTTCTTGCAAAACATGTATGACATGTTGTGTAAGTGATCTCAATGCTTGCTTGACTCGTATAAAGTGCAATAGTGCACTTTGCCATTCCGCGCTCGTACGCCTAGGAATTTTATGTACGTATCTACTTTTTGATAGAAATGTATCTTGGTAGAAATGAATGCTTATGTTATCTGTATAGCTATTCGACGACTCCGCTTAATGTTTTATCTGTTGCATTTTTTACAAACAAAAGTCTTATATCTGCATGGGTTCTTAGCCGAGTAGAAACTACTGAGCCTTTAGCGATTTCTGGAGACGCAAGTCTGTGGCCTTGATCCAGCGCCTCCCTGTGCTATTGAAACAACGACACAAGGGCCCTAGCTTCCAGGTTCCATGTAGGAGCCCCGGGCGAATTCTTTTATTACCTAGAGGCCCAATAATAATAATAAATAATAGTATAATATTTTTCTATTTATTTATTCATTACCTAAGCATATTATACATGAGGTCTTAGCCTATTAATTATAATTACTTAGCTGTCATTAATTTAATACTATTAAACATTAAATTATTACCAGGGATCTACGTATTGTTGCCACCGCTTTCATTGTCTAACTCCGCAACACACAGGGTATACGTTAGTGAATTCGGTTGACTGTTCAATTTTATTTCGTAAATTATTTTAAGACAGTCACAATTGCTTGACTAACAAGAGTATAATGCGATGTATCACAGCAATATCTTCGACGATATCAGAATGAATATAAATCTTTTGCCTTCAGTGCTAAATATGAAATCGTCTGGCAAAAATAAAGATTAAGATGTCTATATTCGTATTGTAATTGCAATAACTCCCAATTGTCGTGTAGGAGTAATCTCAACGAACAAATTACTGTGTCTATTATCCAATTGCTCTTGACACGTGTTAAGTGATACGTCTTTGTTTGTAAGGCAAGGTAATATTATATCTGAGCACTGGCTGATTACCGCGCCTCGACCCGCGTCATGTAGTTTTTCTCTTTCCCAATTCCCACGGGGAACACATTACCAGGATAATAAGTAGCCAATATAAATCAGGGATAATGTTAACATTAGTTAACAAATTTTCACAGTCGGTTCAGTAGTATTGAACCCTATTCAACGCTAACAGACAATTCCTCTTTATAATATTTATTGTTATTATAATATTTATTATTGTGTATATCTATCAGGTAACGTATAGTATATATAAATATATATGTATATATTATATTATGGCATTATATGTAGGTTAATATACGTTTATGTATATTTAAAATTATTAATTATTTAAGTAGTTGTTAGAATTTAAGTCTATGACCTCATATGAATTTCATTCTTCATATTCTTTTTTGTATTACTTTTACACCAATTTAAATTTTTCTTTTCTTTTTCAACACTACTGCTATGCACTTACTACTAGATCTATCTGCATCACCCTAAGGTTGACTGGAAGATAATGCCTGTGGCATTAAGTTCGCCATTGTACATACAATAACTGTGCAAAAAGATTAAATAAAAAAAAGAAATAATATTATTAGTATAGAGTAAAGATTAGTACACTAACAAACTGCCGCGGCTTTGCTCGCATGGAATATTTTCTTGTTACCAATTCCAACTCTGTGATTCACAATGCTACAATCTTCACATCTATACTAATACTGGCTGTAATTCTGGCTAATCTCTGACACGGAAAGACCAATTTTAACGAGACTTTGACTGTCAGATAACTGAATGTCATAATAAATGGACTATTCTCATAGATTTTTTATTTGTTTGATTCGGAGTTTGGGTGTTTTCTATGTATAATACGTGGGTGGGACACAAGCTTAGTTTGGGCTAGATGACGTCGTGTGAAAATGTCCAAAAATATGTATTATTTTTATTAAAGACCAATAAGATCGCCCCTATTACCTGGGACCAAGAGTAACTGGTGAAACCTGTGCGCAATGGACGCTTCTGTTATTCTCTTCTTGGTTATGTTATATATGTATGTTCATAGATTCATATTATCATGATAGTACCTTTGATAATATATATATGACATATATATAATCAAAGGATAGTATATACGTTATTTTATTGTATAAGAGATAGGTTACAATTTTCTAAATATATAATAAATTAAATGTGTTTATTTTTTTAATTGTTTTTTTTTAATCTCCGCTCATACGTCCGGTGCCGGGTGCCTCAGGTCACACGCAGAAGGTATTTCCAGTGGCGCCCGGCGGACTTTGACCACCTGTGTGGTCTCTGCGGGGTTTTGGTCGGGATGAGAATCCCGCGTCGTTGGGGTAGGGTTTTATCCCGCGTCAGTGAGTGAATCTTACGCAACCCTTCTAGCCTGCTTCTGTAAGGACGGCGGGTGGCGATCCCGCCGTCCTCAGGCCCAGATCAATGTGTATATCTAAAATTACTTAATCTACCTTATACAAAATTTCTCTTTTATATTCAAGACAGATATCTATTCAGGAACTAGCTGACGTCCATGACTTCGTTGGCTCTCAAAAGTAATATTTTTTCTAATTTTGTGCAACAGTTATAGTCCGAGACGCCTAGGACTTTAACTGGCTGTGCCATACTAGCCGGCACGTAAGATTTTGTTGCCTATCATCAACATTTCATCGCAAGGCATCGGGTTTCTAATTTTTTTTTCAAAATTGCAATATTACTTGTTATTAAATTCATATTCATTCGGCCATTTTGGACATGATCCATTATAACGTGTGCCTAGTGACGGCAATAGGCTTGCCCCCTATTACGTGGGACTAAAAATACTGGCAAATTGTTGGTGTGTACACACCTCTGCCTACCCTTCGGCGATATAGGCGTGATTGAGCGGAGCGAAGCGGAGCTCAATCTTAGGCGACAAGTGTGTGATTCCCAGGCACGATCCCCAGGTACAGTCTCCTGCAGGAGGCGTTGGGTCCCTTTAGGTTGGGCATCAGTCGCGAAAGCGCGACCGATGCCTGCGTCACCTTGGGGACCAAACTTCGGAAATGTGGTCCGAAGTTCCATCGGCTATCAAGTACGATCCCTAGGTACTTCATCGAGGGCCGATGGAACTCCGATGGCCTCCCACATTTATGCTGGAACCTTCTGGTGGACCGTTCCGAGGTCTGTGAAAACACAGAACCTCGGACTTGTGCAAGGCCACCTCCAGTCCCAGCTGCCGTATCCGACCCACGACTCGAGCAACACCCGTCGTGACCTTGAGTGCTGCCTCCTGGTACGTTGCACCCCGCGCCGTGACGAGGGTATCGTCGGCGTAGCACGTTACGCCGACACCCCTAGGCAACGCACCCCGCAGCACCCAGTCGTAGCCGATGTTCCACAGAAGCGGCCCCAGGACCGACCCCTGCGGAACACCGCACGACACATCTCGCCGAGCTGGCCCGAGACAGCTGGGGAAAGCTATGGCCCTCTCCGAGAGATAGGCCCCGACAATACGACGGAGGTAGAGAGGCGTTTCGTGATACACGAGCGCCTCCCTAACGCAGCTCCATGGTAAGGTGTTGAACGCGTTGGCGATGTCAAGAGACACCGCCACAACCACCTTGCCCTGCGAGACTGCTTCCTCCGTCAGGCTCTTCACGCGCATGATTGCGCTCACGGTGGAGCGTCCCCGACGGAAACCGAACTGGTTATCCGCCAGGTCTGGCCCCACACTCGTGAGATGCTCGACGAGGCGTTCCGCGATAATTCGCTCAAAGAGCTTACACACCTCGTCGAGCAACACGATCGGCCGGTATCCGGACGGTGAGTCCACCGGCCGCCCCGCCTTACGGATCAGGACCAGTTTCCCCGTCCTCCACACCTTGGGAAACTGGCCCCTTTCGAGGCATGCGCTAAAGAGCCCCATCAGTCGAGGCCCGAGTTCTTCGAGGCCCAGGACCCATGCACGGCCAGGAATGCCGTCGGGTCCGGGGGCAGTGATTTTCCGGCGTTTAAGCCGGAGTACTGCCGCACCTAGCTCCCCCACCCTGACTTCGGGTACGTCGTCTTCGCTGGTGCTATCCGCGTCGGGCAGAGACGGAGCCATGCGCGGAGGGACGTGCTCCTCCGCGCTCGTCGGAAACAGGGAGGCCATGACCCGCTCCAGCTGCTGCGGCTGGAGACTCTGGGTCAGTGGGGGCGCCCTAGGTCGGAGTTTCTCCCTGACCTGTAGGTACGGGCGCCCCCATGGGTTCTGCTGCAGGGTCTCCAGGAGCTCCTCGCGGGCCGCCGTCTTGGCCCGCTTTATCGTCTTCTGGAGATTACCTTTAGCCTCCCTGTATGCCTGAAAAAGCTCCGCCTCTCGGGCCGCCGCGTCATCTGGGCGGCGACGCCTCCGGCGAAACCTGGTGTACCGGCGGCGGGCGGAGATGCATGCTGCGCGCAGCTCTGCAATCTCCGGCGACCACCAGTACACCTGCTTCCTGGCCGGTCTGGGTGTAACCCTAGGCATCGCCGCATCACAGATTTGCGACATGGCTCTCCTGAACCACTCCGCCTCGGCATCCACATCGGCAGGCCGGTCCGGCGCCGGAATCCAGGCATGCACGATGGATGCCTCCAGGAGAGCCTCCCGATCCAGATGTTGAAGTGCCCAACGCGGATCTGGATTTGCCACCGGCTGTGGGAGGTCAGGTGGGGGGACGACATCGAACCGGATGTACCGATGATCCGAGTGCGTCTCCTCACCCTCCTCCACGCGCCAGCCTGTAATACGGCGGGCGAGGTCAGGGGATGCGAACGTTACGTCCACGATCGATTCCCCCCCCGCCAAAAGGTGGCGACATTCCCCCGGTTGAGGACCACCAGACCACGTGTTTTGGTCCAGTCCTCAAGAAGCCTCCCCTTGTCCCCGGTTTCCCGGGAGCCCCACGCCTCACTCCAGGCGTTGAAGTCTCCCAGGAGCAGGACAGGGCGAGGACGGCACGCAGCGAAGACGACGTCGAGCTCAGTGAGCCATAGCTCAAACTGAGACTCGTCAATGTTCGGCGAGATGTAGGTGGCCACGACTGCCAACCCATCATAGTCCGCCGCAACACACCCGCGGCCCCTTGCAATGATCGCAAGGCGCGAGTTGTCTGCGGCGGACCCCCCAAAGATACAACAGGCCGAGCCGTCCTCGTCCACCGGGCTTCCCGGGTGGACGTAGTACGGCTCGGCGACCACGGCCAAGTTTATGGACCACTGCCGGATGCTCTGGTACAGAAGATCCTGAGCAGCACGGCAGTGGTTCAAATTCACTTGCAGGATACGGATACGGGCGTCAGACATTAATTGACGTCCATAACCGCATCCCGCCGCGAAACAACTGGCCGCGCAAGGGCGGCACCCCCACCGCTCTCAGCGGACGGACGAGGTTTTGGCCTCGAGGCGGCGCAGGTTGTGCTGCCGACCCGGTGATCCGCGGTCTTGCCCTCCGCCTCGCATCTAAAGGAGCCGGCCCGGTCACAGGCACTTGCCTTGTGACCGGGCCGGCTGCAGCGGAAGCACCGATCGCCCACGGTGACTTCCGCTGTACACTGCACTCCGACGTGCCCCACCACCATGCACCGGAAACATCTGGTTTCCCGGGCACGAAGGAGGTGCACCCGCGCCTTTAGGAAGCCCCCTACGAGGAGGCTTCGTCCGTCCGCCACTTTCAGTGCCGCCGCGACGGGGCACTGGACGACTGTCATCCCGTGACCAGTGGAGCCGAAGGAGATATCTCCAGCCTTCACCTGGTCACGGGGGCAGCCGCCCGCCTCCACGACGGCGGAGACAACTTCCTCCGTCGTGGCCGCGTCATCCAGACCCGTGATGCGCAATGCGGCGCATTTGGTGGGTCTGGTGACGCGGACGGCTTCTTGGTCCAGCGCGTCCCTAAGCTGAGCCGCTAGGGCGTCAGCTTTAGGGCCGCTGGAGGCGCCGGAGACCTCGAGGAGGCGAGCCCCGGTGCGTATCGTCTTGCACCGGAGCCCTCCTTGTATGTCGAGGGCCGAGAGGTTGACTGAGGACTTCACGGTCCTCAGTACGTCGGCGTACCCCACCCCCTTCTCCACACCCACCGTCGTCACCGTCAGGACGACGGCGGTGGAGCGAGGAGGGCGGGGCCTCTTCGGCGCCTTCGCCGCGGCGGCTTTGGCCGCTTTCTTGGCAGCCTTCGTCTTCCTCTTCTTGGCTCCCACTACTTCCCATCCCTCCCGTCTGGAAGGATGTAAGGAAGCAACGGGAGCGACGTTAGAGGAAGACGAGGCGGCGGGGGTTCCACTCTTATTACCGCGCCCCTTGGCCTTCCGCGCCTGGGCCGCGGTCTCGGCTGGCATCCGGCTCACCGAAGCGGACGGGGGCGGAGCGGGGCGGCGGACAGCGGGTGTGCCACTTGGACCCGGAGCGGGAGCAACGCCAACAGCCGCCGCGTATGAAAACGCGGGACGCGCTAGCGGAGGGCGGTACGCCCGGTCCTCCAGGACCGCGAGGCGCCTCTCGATCGCCGTCAGTACCTGCACCGTAGTCGGTACAGGCTTCGGCGGCGAGCCGGGCGCCATGGTGGGCGCGGTCCTAGGCGCCGTCTTCGGCGCTGGTCCAGCCGTCAGAGGAGGAGGCGGCATGGGACCTGGAGGTGCCTTGACCGCTTTGGTCAACTCAGCGACCTCCCGACGGAGATCTTCCATCTCCTTTCGGGAGGCAGTGAGCTCCACCTCCAGGCTCGCAACCTGCTTGCGGAGCTTCGCCTCCTCCTTTGTGGCGCTCCGCGCGAGGAGCTTGTCAAGGGAGGATTGGGCTTCATCCACCAGTGAAGCCACAATCTTCTTCCTCCCCGACATGTTTTACTCCCCCACATGGCCGCGTTCATGCGGGAGAGAATACTCATTATCTCCGGCGCGGGCGGCACACCGATATCCCTGCGACTGCGCAGGGATGGCACAGATGACGGGGGTGGTGTTGGCGGGCGCATACGGTAGGCGCCGAGACGCGTGCGCACCGTCTTTACCGGCACCTCCTCCTCCGAATCGCTGGAGAGGAGGGACCCCCATCCAGAGCAACTAGTGCTCCGGTCGCGCGGCGGTCCCTCCTTCTCGAGGGTCCTCTTCTGCGAAGTAGAACGGCCCTTACTCTTCACACTACTGGGAGCTGACCCATCGTCAGTCCCAGCAGCAACATTTCCTTGGGGCGTCGACGTCGCGCTGCAACTAGGCGGCGCGACGCGAGCCCCCAAATCAATAGGCATCGAAGTCCGTTATTCAAGCATTAAGTCGTCGGTTGACACTGGCCGGGAAAGGGCCGTGTCAGTACCGGGGGTCTCGTCAAGCATATTCATCGCAATGTTGGCCACTCAAGTCTCGATATCGACGTTCGGTCACCCAACTTGCCACTGCGTTACCGTGGTCAAGTTGGGGTCCAGGGCGGACGGCGAGGACGTAGTCGAATCTCTTGGGGCCCCGCCCCTTCTTGGGGCCCCGCCCCATTAAGAGAGACTTGCAATAGATATTTTTATTACATCAAATTATCGTCTAGTTTATCTTTGTTGATATTAATAAGTGAATGTTTGTATCCCACAGGACAAAGGGATATCGTATTAATGTCTAATTTGGGTTAACTTTACGAGAAACTATGAGCCAACCAATTATGTAACTGTTCTAACTTCTAAGTATACGAGTAGTATCGTCGGCGCTCTGGTGTTATCCTTCCGGAATCGGACGTTAGGTATATAACACGTCACTGCGTTAGGGAGATTTTTATACAAAGTATACGTAGTCCGAGACGCCCAAGACTGTAGTCCGTGACGCCCAGGTGTTTAATTGGCTGTGTCATAGCGGCTGGCACGTAAGATTTTGTTGCCTTTCATCAACATTTCATAGCAAGGTTCCAACTTTTTTTTCAAATTTACAATTTAGCTGCTATTTTTTATTAAATTCATAACAGACATAACCCATTATATGTGTGCCCGGTAGTAATACCCTATATCCCCTATATCCCCGAAAGAGTAGGCAGATGTGCATTATACACCCACACTTTGCCAGTAATTTTGTTGGTCTCACGTAATACAAGCTTTTTGCCTTTACTGGGCGCTATTGAAAATCCATAACTATTCTGTAATTCAAACCAAAATTACGTCAGGTAGAAAATATGTTACATAGGTACCACGAAATAGAATCTCAACAGTCCGAGCGACAATTCAAGCGTCGCCGTCGTTCAAGAGCGAACCTATTAATGTCACGGAATACTACCTACGCCGCCGCCGTTGGTGTTATTAGTACCTACAAGCAGGTATTTCTTAAATTTACTCAGAACTTTAATTAATAAAATATACTCGTAAATTATTCTACAAGTCTACCAATTTGTACACTTAAAAGGACATTGCGTCATGGGGTCCGAGTGCTCACCGCCTTTATAGAGACATTGCTAAACGCTTAATCGATGCTTCTCAGGACCAGAAGGCTGACTATTTTCTGGCCCAAAGAATAAGTATCGCCATCCAACGTGGCAACACAGCCAGCATTCTGGGAACCTTCCTAGTCGGCAATGACGCGGAGAATTTTTTAAACGAAATTTTGTAATGTAAATATTTTTAGTAAAGTATATAATTATGTATATTGTAATTCTTATTGTAAAAGTTTACCCTTCAAAAGAAATCTAACGTCTTCGACGCATCGATTGCATTAATAATGAGCCTCAGGTGATTAACCTCTTGTATATGTGTCCAGTCAACGACCTTTGGCACACATTCGCCTTCAAGCTGTCAAGTTTACCCCCGAAAGGTAAACAAGGGGTCATATACCTTGCAACATTGCATATACGGTTTACATGGGTGAGGCGAAGGAATTAACGTTTGCAGCCCAGTTAACGTTTTCCGTTCACTGTTGCAGCTTAGAAAAAAGAGGTGTGAAGGTTTGTTTTAATTTGTTTAGATTGGATTTTGAGTTCAGCAGTAAGACTTTTGTAGCAGTATTAAGGTAAGTAAGGGTATGTTTCTTTTCTTTGTTCAAAAAAAAAATGTTCTAATACATCGACATCGAACATCTCTGGGCTCTAGTCATCTTTACTTGCACACGGGTACACCCACAGACGAATGAGGTTCTAGGTATGAGGCGCTTGGAGCACCTTCTCTTGTCAGAAGTTCAACGATTCAGGTCTTGGAGATGTTGACAGAGCCTCTTAGCACCTCTTAGCGAGCGACATGGACTCAAAATGATTAGGACGCTTATGCATTCTAAAATGAACATTATGATGGTTTAATTATCAAATAAAATCGACGGCTTTATTTACCGTTAACCTTTGACACATTTCAAAAGTTCATTGCACACCACCCATTGTCCAATGGTTAGTAAATTACAGTCCATTTTGGTCATTACCAAAACTAGACCGGGCAAGGACCCAACCGAAAACGATAAATTAAGTAAATCAGTTATGAAATCCTCAAAAAATTATGAAATCTTTCATGAATGCCATAAGGTGTTATTTTCTTTGTAAGTTTAATCGCAGTTGTACACTTTGTACTTGTTTGTGGTTTACGCATCGGGTCTTCACCGCCTTGGTTTCCGCAAACGGTTGCCATGGTAATAGAACTATAACAAACCTATCAAGTGGCACACGATTTTTTCAACAAGCCAACACACGTAATGACACACATATTCAAACTATACACTTAGAAAAGTTATGTTTTCGTGACCTCACAGTGACCTCGATGTGATTTTGAACACCCTTACCTATGTTACTAGGAAATGTTTTACGAGTCGTAAAGAGAAAAATGGATTTTGGGTTTGGAGATTCCTTAATCCCAAATGTCGGTGGACTTAGACAATATTTCGAACGTGGTCCCTATTTCGGGTATGTGAGCGTGATTTAGTTTAATATTATGTATGTAACATACTAAATAGTAGTACGTAGTACTATTCCCTATTCTGTGGTAGTAGGCAAATATAGAGATAGGTATCTTAAAATGAATCGCTGAATGTCTTGCTAAGCGCAAATATCGAGAGCAGCTGAACCGACTTCGCTAATTCTTTTTGTTGTGATCGTTACTATCACAACAAAGGTTCTTATGAAGAAAAAAAAAATTTAACGGAATATTAGAAAAATTTATTCGGTACGAAGTTCGCCGGGACTGCTAGTTGTTTATATAACTTGAGCAGGTATATAAGGTCTTTACCTATGAAATTGCCGTTTTGTATGAAAAAATTAAACGATTTTTTTTTCATGTATTTTTTATTTGTATTATGTAATCGAAGTAATCACCCACGCAATCAATGCATCTTTGCCAACGCAGCGGCAGTTTATTGATGCCCTTCTTAAAGAAATCAGCTGGACGGGAGGCAACAAATTCTTCAAAGGCATTTTGTACTGCCTCTCGGGTATTGAATTTCTTTCCCGCCAAGAAGTTATCCAAATTCTGGAAAAAGTAGTAGTCTGTAGGCGCAAGGTCTGGTGAGTATGGCGGATGACGGAGAGCTTCCAACCCCAGTTCTTGCAACTTGGGAGACCGTCTGCTGTGCAGTATGAGGTCGCGCATTGTCGTGCAGGAGCAGCGGAGACGAGCGATTGACCAATGCTGGTTGGAGATGTGCCGGCTTCTCCATCATTGTGTTCAGTTCTTCACAGTACACACCTGCAGTAATTCTCACCCCGTTTGGTAAGAAGCTGTGATGAATCACACCGTCGCTAGACCACCAAACAGTGACCATCACTTTCTAGGAGAAAGTTTTCGTTTAGGGCATTGTTTAGGTGCTGACCAGGATCCAACCGACTTGCTGAGCGCTTGCGGTTATCAAACAGAATCTATTTTTCATCGCAAGTAACATCGCGGTTCAAAATTCCTTAATTTGTTTGTCTGTTCAGCAATGCAAGGCATGTCTCGACGTGTACTTCGCACTGGCGATCATTGAGTTCGTGGGGCACCCATTAGTTAAGCTTTTTTACCTTGCCAATTTGAAGCAAATGGACCAATATTGTTTTGACGCTAACGTCGAAAGCTGCTGCTAATTCAGCCGTAGATTGTGTATCATTGGCTTCCACAATCACCTTTAATTCTTCATTGTCGACCAAAGTCCAAACGGCAATTTCATAGGTAAAGATCTATTATTATTGTAGACAAGCTATTGCCTGCGGCTCCACCTATAGGAGATATTCACTTCATCTACTTTAAACCATTTTTTCCTGGTGAGATGGAGTTACATGGATATCTCTGGCTACAATTGTATTTTTTGGACTGAAGATTTTTAAATGGTTTAGTTTTGGGTACTGCACTTATTTTCGTTATCGATATTTGTCTGTTTACACCCGGTTTATTGACTTGCCCCCTCAAATACCTATTTTCTTTGCCAGTCCATCATCCAGCTTCCACCATATGGCCAGGATGATGGACCGAATGATGGTGGAGAGTCTCCAACCTTTTGGGTTCGCTAAAATGACAGCGCGACGTAACTGTGACCAGAAGGGAGAAGATAACGTACCAAGAGATGGTCTCCGAACAGAGAGGAGTGAGATTAGAAGAGAAAGAGCCAGGAAACCGGAGACCACTCATGCTGGTAATGGCACGAGGCATCTCCCGACACAAGGTTCATTATTTAAATAATTAAGTACCTATATACAAACATTACGAGTATAATCACACTTGTTTTCCCGAAGAGACAAAGGCAATTATATTGTTGGATTCAAGTTATAATAGGCAACCTTGTTGCCGCTAACCGAGAACTGGCCAGAGCTTCATCCGTTGATTGGTCGATGCACGACGTGCGCAATGAAGATCATGATCTACTTGAAAAATCTTTAGTTTTCGTTTTGTTTATTATGTATGATATAATAGTAATCAGTTCGAAGCTTGGGAAATTTTGTAGATGACAATTCATTCAGGCTAAGCGAAAAGCAACTTTTTAAAATTATACATATATGTTTCAGTTGTAACACCACAAGTAGTAAACTTCCAAGATCAAGGAGGGGACACCACTCAAAAACCACCAGATCCTACCACAGAAAAATGGGCAGGGACATTACGACGTCGGGATCCAAACATACAGCCTACTCTGCCATCCATAGTGTCCAGGAAGAATTCATCTGCACTGTCTTCAGTCAGCGGCGGCAGAAAAACTAGATCAGTAGAAAGAGTACCTAGATCATCATCAAGAAGAAATTTAATTCCTATAAGACCTACAGGGCGTTCAAAAGATCCTACTCTAGAAGGAGGTGACGTTACAACACTTTATGAGAAAGATGAGAAGCCAGACAAAGTTTTTGATGCAACAGGTTATGAATATCATCTCGTAGAAACGTTAGAGAGAGATATTTTGCAGAGGAATCTGGACGTTCGTTGGAAGGATGTCATTGGACTGGATGATGCAAAGTCCGTTTTACAGGAGGCAGTGGTACTCCCTCTGGTGATGCCTGATTACTTTAAGGTAATATGGAATTTTCATATCTTTTTCAGATACATATATATAGTCATCTCACTGTCGTTGGTTTAGACTATGGACTACTTTTTCCCTGCAGTTTTCTTTGTCTTACTTGGAAATAGTACACTACCCCTTTTAATTTCTTAAACTCGCTATCCATTCAAAGGTTGTCGGGAAGAGATCGCTTTTAGCGATAAAGCCGCCATTTGTACTCTTCTTGAAGTGAAATCTCCTTTTTGTATGTTCTACATGTTGTGTACAATACAGTGTATTGAATTGAATTGAATTGAAATAGACAAATTTTAAATATTGAATCAGAATAAAGAAGAAATGCCGATACTATTTATTAAAAACTAAGTCTACAACATTAACACAGTAGTTTGCAAATTGCCTTGGTCGTTTTAACTCAAAGAAAGGACCATTTCGAGGATTTTAGTTCGAGTGCTCATTTGCCTGGCTAATTTCGGAGACTGTTTTAAATTAGCGTATCGCGTGTTGGCTCCCGACGTGGATAAGCTACTAACTTTTCATAGAAAATGAATGGTTTATTGGTATGTTAAAAATGCGTGTAAAAATATCAAGATTCAATCAATCATCAAGACCATTCAGTAAAAACAGGTAGGTACGTATAACCTACCTTTCTCTTAAAAGGCAATAGGCCCATAACAATACATAAAAATGTTAGGACTATTCACACAACGCCATCTAGTCGCAAACTAAGCAGAGCTTGTGATATGAGTACTAAATAAACTGAAATAAATACTTTTATACACCTTTTTTTGGAAAGACATACACATTATACATATGTACCTACTATATACATATGTACATATAATAGGTCTCATAAAAAAGGTTATGACAAGGCATTAATAATCAATCTGACTGACTTCGGTGGCGTGGTCGGTAGTACATCGGCTTTCGGGTTCGATTCCCGGGTCGAATTAAATATTTGTGTGATTCACAAATGTTTGTTTCAGAGATTGGTTGTTTTATAAATACATACATAATATCCATATATTATGTATGTATTTTGAAATATATAAGTATGTTTATCAGTTGTCTGCTAGCTTAAGCTCAGTTTGGGCTAGATGACGTTGTGTGAGAATGTCCATAAATATTTATTTATTTATCTTCAAGGACTGCCCAGTTGACCAACTTTAATATTGGCTGATAATTAGCAATTCTTGTGGTTATTACAACATTTTGTTTTATCGTGGGCTCACTTTCATCTTATACAATACCTTTACCCTTTACAATAAAGTCCTTGAACTATGTAATTGAAATAATGTTGATTTCACACGCCATGTCCAGTATATAGGTGTTCTAGATATTTTTGTGGTGCTATATTGTGACCTAGATTATTTATTATGATTTAGTGGTCATTTAAACAAAATTATTAAATCACCATACTCATTACAGTTATGTATTTTATACTTAATGGATGACGAATGATAACAATCAGAACTATGAATAATTTAACAACATATCTATGGACAGGTTGTAAGGCTAGGAAGTGACTTTTAATAATGATTGGAATACACAATTTATGCACATATTTCAGGGTATCCGGCGACCATGGAAAGGTGTTCTGCTCACAGGTCCTCCTGGCACTGGCAAGACACTGCTTGCCAGAGCTGTCGCTACTGAATGTCATACTACTTTCTTCAATGTCTCGTCTGCAACACTTACCTCCAAGTACCGGGGCGATTCTGAAAAGCTGGTTCGATTGTTGTTTGATATGGTAAATATTCTAATATTCTCTGGATACAAGCTGCTTTTGCTTAGCTTTGAATGTTTCCAATTGAAAGCAGTTTTTTTTCTTTTAATAATCAAATACAAACCGTACGTAATTAACACATTCTAACGTTTGTTTTGATTTTTATTTTTAGGCTGCGTTTTACGCCCCCAGTACAATATTTTTGGACGAGGTGGATTCACTATGCGCAGTCCGAGGCGCAGACTCCGAACACGAGGCCTCGAGGCGATTCAAGGCAGAACTGCTTATACAAATGGACGGACTTTGTGCTGCTTTGTAAGTGATGTTGTGGAACTCAAACACAGCGTTGATATTTTTTACGTTTTTCGTAAAATAAATAAAAGGCACTGTCACGTCTTTTTTCCGAAAGCTGGAGGTTGGTGGAATGTACAGTATATTAACACGTAATACTCGTACAGAGCGAAACTATCAGGACCATTGGGTATGCAGTTAGTTCATCACTTAGTAGGTGCATCACATTCAAGTAATGACTTGGTTTCTGAAGTTCTGGGTGTGTACACGTGATGGGCCTACCTCACTTAAGCTTGGCATCACTTTGACCCTTATTTAACACCGTTCTGGTAAAATGTACAAAGAGATATGTATTGTTCACAGTCATCGGGACAAAATAATAATGGTTCTAGCCGCCACGAACCACCCGTGGGACATTGACGAGGCATTCAGGAGACGATTCGAGAAGAGAATCTACATTGGTCTGCCTGATGGTAAATTAATTTTATATTAAATGACTTGTACTTAGAAACATCTGTCGTTGAGTATAATATTTTTTTTTAATTGATACTTAAACGGGATTAAAGGCGATTGTACTGAAGGTATTATCTGATGGTAACACGTTTCACTTGGATTCAACCAACCATGGTAACAGTATTTTTTTGTAAATTAATAATGTAAAAATGAAATTAAAATTTACTGTTTCAGTGGCGTAGTCGTAATGCAACTAAATATCACCTAAGTAGTGGGAGAATTTTCTGAATCAGTTCAATGGTTTCAAAGAGGTTTCCTTACTACATAAATAATACCAAAACCTCTTTATAATATTAACATAGCATAAAAGTTATTTATTGTACACCACAATTTGTATTAGATAGTTGGTCCAAGATCGCGTCTCTTTCAAATCTAACATTCTATTTTAATGAGTAAATCTCGTTATTATAGAGACGACAAGAGTGAAACTGCTGAAGTTGTGTCTCTCCGGAGTGGTGATGGCTGAGAATGTAGACTTGCCAGATATTGCCGGCAAACTCGACGGCTACAGCGGCTCCGATATCACAACTCTTTGTAGGTTAGTATCAGATACTTGATCATCTTTTTCTAGACAAGTTGATCTTAGGGCATCATCTAGTTTAGATATAATGGGCTGGTGCCAAAGATATTCAGGTCTCCCTATGCGCTACACGGCATGACATCACTTCTCGCTGCTGGCTGAGGGGCACTCACTGGAGTGTATCCAGTAAACTCGACGTCGCTGAAAGGTGGACTGTAAGTCACTGACTAACACGTGCCATCGCCGACTGCTGGTCGTTTACGGTTCTTCCTTAAACAAGGTTCTTTCCTGCGTGCTTGACTATATACGCCGCTAAAATAACCCTGACGTAACTACCGGAGTTGTCCACTGAAAGGGCCTCAAGGCCAAACCACAGTCACCCCAGGCCTCGTAAGGGCCTGGATGGATGACTTCGAAGCAAGTTGCTCAATTAAATTTAAAATAGCTGCAGAATTCTGCTTTGACTTAATGATTTAGGACACTTTTAACGTGCCATCTTAAGTACGGTGACGTTAATATAAAATGTCTCTTTGGTCACCCATCCACAGGCTATAGTCATATGTACTCGTATCATACGGTATGAACTTCTAAATTCACCTTGTCTCACCTGGTTAGCTTAGAGAAAATAAATATAATTTATATTAATTATCTAGGGACGCTGCAATGATGACCATGCGTAGAAAGATTGCTGGCAAGAATCCAGAACAAATACGAATGCTGAAACGTTCAGAGCTCGACGCACCAGTTTCCGTGGACGACCTGCAGTCTGCCATGGAGAAGACAAGGTAACATGTATCTAAAATTATTAACGATTTCTTCTTATAATCGATACATATACCGTGATAACCGTGGTCAGGTGCAGACTGTCGAGTCGGTTGACATCGGTAGAAGATAAATTATCAAATGCATCAATAGCGTGGACTGAGTATAAAAATGCAGAAAAAGTAAGGCATATTTAAGAGTTTCTTTATTACCGGAGGGGACACACAGAGGCATATAATACTTTCATATTTTGCCAGTCACTACTTCGCGAGACTAATACAATTTCTGGGCACTTCAGGTAATTTGTCAGAACTTCTTCCGTTTGTCAGCAGGTGAGGATGTCTTGGGCCACAAATATGGTGGACCTTTTTATATTAATATCTCTATTATATATAAATTATTCGCTGTTCATATATCTCGCTAAAGTTCGAGAATGGCTGGATCGATTTGATTAATTTAGTTTAAGTTTGAGGAATAAACACATATATATATATATAATGTGACTACAGACGGACGGTGTCAAAAGTGGACGTGGAACGTTACAAGGACTGGATGCAGAAGCACGGCTGCTCCTAGCGCCGCGCCACAGCGCTCCGGGCGCTGCTGCACAGGATGCGCTACTGCTAAATGCGCGACACGACGCACTACACTAACCACCTACTAGAGTTTCTCTGATATTTTTATTTGAAAATTTATGTAGGTACAGTTTTCTGTAAGTCCAGTCTAATATCATTTATAATCTATTCGATTTTCGTAAGGAAATCTTCTGTATTACCAGTAACTGTCAATATATCTCTAAAGGGGCTTTCGTATGACTTTTGCTTTATGGGAAAATATAATTAATGAAATGAGATTTTCAGATTAATTTGAAAGAAATAAAAATAAATATCAACAGTATGACTTTGTGGAAAGGTAAAAATATCAGTTAAACTCAACAAAGATATCTCCAAAGTGATTTTGTATTGGTGAACTGTAAAATTACAAAGTGAATTAAAACTGATTTGATTTCAAAGTTTGGAACTTTCAAGTGAATTATCAAACTTCTACGAAGATTCTGGCCGTGTTCAGATAGTATTAATATTAAATACGTACAGTTACGTACAGTACGTAAAGTCGAATATTCAAAGATATTATATATTAAAACATAGCGTAGGATATAACTTGCTATATAAAACTTAGTTTCCTAAATAGTGGATGTTAATGATTTTGTTTTAAAGTATATTTTGGTTTGCATTAACGAACACAACTTTACTGTCTATTTGCACTAAGTTGAAACGGTAAATCTCAGTTTGCAGCTTCAAAACACGTAAGTAAGCTTCGAAGGAACGAAAAGGAAAATAGTGTTGCAAAGGCTTATAAAGGAACCTTATAAAAGGACCTTTGCTGAAGAAGGATCTAAACCTATCTTTATCGATAGGATTTATTGCGGTAGCACGGAATTTTTTTTATAGTTCAAGATTATATAACAGCGTTTATTAACTGTCGCGCGTTTAGTTAACTACTGATAGAATATTACGACTTTTTTTTAATTCAGTGTAAGTTGCACCTTATTAATATTAATAAAATTTAGGTTATCGAGGAATGGAAATTATATTATTGGTTTTATGAATGTATTTTATAAACTTATTAATGACTTATTGTCACTATGATTACGAAAACATTAACTTTAAATATTGTACACCTATGTAACTCTTAGGTAATGAAGATGTCACAATTTAATTAAATAGTAACAATATTGTATCCCACTTCTGATAATAGTTTCTTTAATAAACCAACATCATACCCAGTCCAGTTTATTTGATTTAATTTATGAAAATATTCCAATGTTCGTTAGGTATTAAAATTCTGATATTACAAACTAATCATTCGAATGTTTGGGTTTCGTAATGAAATAACAATAATGGTCAAAATCATTTATTGAGGAATGGCGTAAAATAGTGTTATTAAATAAAGTATATCTATCTGCCTGTATATTTGCGTAATATTTCTGTAAAAATGTAGCAGTAACTGTGCCGTTGGATTCATAATATTAACTATGTAGATAAACATTTTAATAAAGCTCTTATACATACTTTGTACAATTTGTTTAATTTCATTCATATTAATTGATATGTTTCTCAATACGTAAAGGCCACGGTTTGGTCCATTTATGTTAGCAACAAAAAATATACCCAAAAATATCTAACAAAAATGTACAAAATAATTTAAAGTAATAATAAAATAAATATTTGTATCATTAATAACAAATCATTTGTCTTAATAAGTATGAAAAATATTATTATTTACTTTGGTTAAAACATGTTTGTGATGATTGCGGTCAAAACTCTAGTTCTTATCATTGACCTATAAATATATTTTTGTTATCTATTAATAATGGTAAACCTATATCTAAGTCTCACTTTGCTCTACGTAAAGGTTTTCTCTTCCTATTCAATTCAGAAGGTTTCATATAGAGAGGCACTTCAGTTATATTTAAAACAATTTCTGCTCCATTTCAAACTAAGTCTTGATTTTTTTAGTCCCATCATTTTAAAACAACGACATCTAGCCTCAAACTAAACATATTTTGTACTATGAGAACTAGAGAAATGATACATCATACTCCGATACAAGTATTTGCAGATCGCACAAAATGATGTTCAACAGACGAATGGGACTAGCGCCTCCATTACCGAAGCAGTTCAACTATACTACGGTCGCGGAGCAGAAAGAATTTCGGTCATTGACCCACATAGACCAACGCGGTCGTCGTATACGCTGTCGCCGTATACGACGGGACAAGGCATTATGCATTTTCCCGATACATAAAAGTCTGCCCGCACATGACAATAAGAATAACACATTAACATTTTCACAAACACATACATTATACATTTTGTATCATAACACTATAATGACAAGACAAAAAGTTACCGCCCACTTGTGATGTAACAGTGTCGATACACGCTATCGATAAATTTGATAAATCGACTATGAAAATCAGGTTTCAAAAATGTCACTAAAGTGGATGTCGTTTATGAAAACAAGACTTTTTTACTATTTATAACATATAAATAAGTATTATATAGTACAATTACAATATTTACGAAGTTCAAGAAGTAAGACCAAAAATATTAACATCTGTGGGTTCCTTACGCCTACCGCAGAACTTTCTGCAACCACCAGTAAAATTCGTAACCTTGGTTGTGTCCAAAACTTTTGTAGGATCATTTTGTGTGTGTCAACACTCATGTCAGTCGTTCGACCGATCAGCGGACTTTAGACAATATGTTGATAGAAACATCCAAATAAAATACTGTGATTATTGCAAATAAATAGGTTTTAAAAGAAATTAATAATATAATTTGATTAAATATTAGATAGAAATTAAAGGTAAAAACATCTTCTTGTAAACTTGATATAGCAGATCGCTTTTACAGCAAAAAAAAACTGAACATTTTAGTGTAATGTCATATCAGCCGCGTAACTAGATTTAGTCTGGTGAGTGGTCAAGACGCTAAATTGTTTTGTTTCTAGCTTATGCCCCAGTGGTCATAAGCATGTGGCAGCGGGGACACTGATGAACGCGGCGGTGTGTTGACCCATCACTACCAGTATCTGTAACTCGCGCACAATTATGTTTCCGTCTCGCTATGGCGTCATCCTGTGTAAGCGGGACAAAATAATTGTGCGTGAATGACTGAGATAGGGAGTGACAACTCTTTCTGCTCCACGACTGCATTTTATTTTATAATATATTTTTACAGCACCTTATACATACAAGTTGAATTATTCCTTATAGTTATTGACGAACAAGGCAATTTCGAAGGCACTTAGTAGGTATAATTCAGGAGATGTTCCCAAGTTTACAAACTTATCAATGAACTAAATTAATCTTTGGCTTTAAGTTTACCACACTGTATTCATCGTCATTATTTTGCTTGTCACTTTGTTGGTAACCTCAGGGCAACTATCTCTATACTACGTATATATAGAGCGCTGATAACAGGTCTGAACCACTAACAACCACTCTGCACGTCAGATCAGTCAAACAGTAGTGCTGATAACCGGTCTGAACCACTAACAACCACTCTGCACGTCAGAACAGTCAAACAGTCGAGGATGACGTAACGTCACTACAGCTTCACAGTTTGTTTTTGAGTTGTATAAATATAACTAATTATTGTTTGTAGTTATTCTTCTGAGATCTTGTTTTTGACGTGTTTTAATGTAATGTGGCGCCACTTTTGGAACACAAACATATACTGAGCAACCTATATTAGAGACGCTTATTAGTACGCCCCACGAAGAAAACGGATGACACTCGCTCTCTATACAATATAGAAACTCAATGTTGGTAACGGATTGTTTTAAATTGTCTTGGGGTTGCCTATATTGTTATGCTATTCGATACCAGTATATTTACTTCCCATTTGGGTCTATCTTTATTCTTTATTTTTGGGGTGCCTTCCGTTTTGCCGAAAAGATTTTGACAAAATTTCATTACCCAAACAAATTTTAGCAACCTTTTTTATACTATTGCAATATTTCGAATGATTTTAGTACGCATATTTTTATCTGGTCAAATTTTTACTTGGTAAAATATTACCAAGTATAATGTCATTATGGCATTTGGTCTTTAAGCAAATGATTTATTACAGCAAACAATCTTCAGACAATAAACGTTTGGTGAAATGATTTGTTAAGACAAAAAATATTAATTGTAATTTGTTTTTAGTAGATCACCCGGAACTGAATTATTAGATTAGGTTAATTTCTTCTTTAAACAAAATGGGTAGGTTAGGTTAGGTTAAAACTGTGACCTCCTACGCACGAGCCGAGCGAGCGAAGCGAGCGGTGCCGCAGCAGCGGCCGGCGAGTGCCAGAAACGAAAATTTTGCGTAAAAACTGTTATTCCAACTGAAATATTTGACTAAATAAAAAATGTTAAAAGTACTAGTTGGTAAACAAGTTATAGTTTAGACTTATGAGATTAAATTCAAGCCATAGTCGGTTAATTACGTGTGTAGGTACAATTTATGCCATAACAGATACAATACAATAAAATGACTAAATTGTTGTCTTTTGGAGTAATTTGTACTAAAGACGTTTTTTACGACATTAATTTATGTCTCTCCAATAAACTTTTATTACATACCTATTATCGTTTAGTGCTGCGAGCCAAATTCAAATCATGTTCGAAAATTCAAATTTCTTATTTAATTTGCAAGATACCTCATTAAATAATTTAAAAAAAGGACTCAAAGTGATCAAATCTTTCGATATGTTTATCATTTTCTTTTCTAAAATACCAATTGAGTAAATTCAATAAGTAAAGTACAGTTCGTGTCAGACCGCTTAGATTGACGCCCTATTTTTTTTAATTCTAGTGTTATCTCTAGTCACAGTGCTTATAATTTATGTTCATTTTTAAAGGTCTATTAAATGGTAAGTTTGTTGTCACTCTGGCGGTCCACCATTGGTCTCAACGGGTTTCGGTTCGTCATCGTGTTCCAAGATTTCTGAGAAACTGAATGGCTGGAACGCATAACCTTGGCCATCGTAGAACTTGCTCATAAACTCAACCCTGTAAGTAATGGGTTATTTATATACCGTGTAGCAATTGGAATATAAAAAAATGGTTCCAAGACTTATCCGTGTACCAAAAGGTATACCATCGGCAGATAAGACAAAATTTAGGCACCAGATTTTTGTTAGAGGCTCTCACACTTAGTTAACAAGAAGGTACTATTTGTTTGTTACAATCTTGTGAGTCACAAAAATACCAAATACCTACCAATGTAATCTCAACGTGTGAAGAAACGCTGACAACCCTTCCATGAGGACAAGAATAGCCAACGTGAAGAAGGCCCACACTGCGAATATTACGTACAACTTGATCGACGCCAGCAGAGATGTGCCCATCCCCATGCGAAGCACTCGTTGCCATAGAACTGCTGATAATTCTGTAATGAAATAAAAATAAAAATCACGTCCCTGAGCGGATAGACAGAGGTGTTTGTAACACCAGTCACTTCACGTAATAAACGAGCGAGCTTGTTGCCATTTGCGGGCCCTTCGATTTTTGCTGACAGAACCTCGTCCGTCGGTCAGCAGGTTGACCGCGTTCAGTTAAGGTTTTAAATCCTGGAGACGTTGACAGAGGTTCGTTGGATTGGAACCTATTCGATTGGAACCAGCGACAGTTGCCTTTCCATGGGGAATATTTTACCCGTATTGTGTTTTTGCATCAAAGTAGTCACCGGGAATAGATGTGCTTGCAATATTCAATTCAAAGGTCTCAAATTTAAAAATATCAAATGATCAAACTTACGTGCATGAGCCAACGACAGTGCCCAAAGACGTAGATACGAAGCTGTATGCGATACAGCTCCTAACACATATTCTATAGTGTGTATTGCTTGTGTGATGAACATTTCACCCATATTATCTTTACCACTCAACTCATTTTGTGAACCTCCGTCTTCTACGGTTTCTTGGTATAGTTGCTGAAATAAGAAGGACCTTAATAAATATTTGATTCCTTTTGGAGCCAAAAGGTTACTTTGCTACAGAAAAACCAGTGAGAAAAAATGAGGAAGTAAAAGTATCCAATATGTCTACCAGATTATCAGCTATGTAACAAAGGATGATGCTAAATCTATCAACTGGTTAGAGTGATATTTTTCGCGGGAAGTCCGGCAATTGACATTGCTCACATCAAGGCTATTGCCGCTTCCGAGGCACCATGGGTGTATTTGCCATGGTAGATGTCGATAAGGTATCTAGACTAAACTGCTTCGGTGGCGTGGTTGGTTGTGTATCGGCTTTGGACTCTGAAGTCTCGGGTATTTACCCACTTTGGACAAAAATAGGATTAGTACCCACCTTTCGTTTTCGGTCTACTAGAATCTTATACACAGGTTTGCCAAACAACATGAGCGGTATACATAAAAAGGCCAACGCTAAAAACGTTTTCTGCAGTTCATCCTGCCCGTCGTACATGTAAGCACGACATGGTGAGGTCGCCACCGTCTTCTTTAGAAGCATCATATTGATGAATATAATGAGTACAGAGGGTGCGCATGAAGTACCCAAAGCGGGATCTGGAACAATATATTTGTTGGCATTTATAGACAAAAACTAGCGATAATAAAAAAACATTTCCGTTATTTGCAGATTCCTCGAAAATGGTACAAACGATAACAAAATTCACCACTAGTTCTATTTTCAAGGGCTTTTTTTAAATGGAACTGTTGGTTACAAAAATCCTCACTAGTACCATCATTGTGGTGGCAATGAAGCGACCAGTCGAAGTACTATTCGTTTCACAATTTGAAGTCTACCGAATGGTCTTATCGTGTGTAGAGGTTTTGTCTTTGCCAGGACCTCGGTTTTTCGGCTAGTGCACCACTTACAAGTGAAGCTGGCTTGGGCCACTAATATCATGGTAGGCTCTAAGGCACGCAGGAGTTTCGATATATGGAAATACTTTATTTTTATTTCTTACCTTCTGCAAAAGCTGAGTACATGACCCACTTCATGATCATAAGTATACAAAGATACCAAAAGAGCAGCAACAAAAACAGTATTTGGGGCACATACTGGAGAAGTATCATCTCTGGTTTCCTGAAAAAGCTGTTAAAAGACCAAGATTATTGAACATGGATTTATTAGAGCACTGGCCAAGTACTAAAGGATCTAATTTCTATGAATACAGTAATTACTTGAAGTTTACCACACTCATTGTTACACCGAACACCATGTGAATCACACCGAATATTATTGATAGTTTCATCTTGAACGAGTTTAAGAATATTATGTTGTTTGATGCGAACTGAAAAATAAATATCAGAAAATTAATAGCTAGTAATAAAAATACACGAAATAGATGTGAGAGGTATTAATATTAGATGTAGTGAAGGATGCATGATTGCATAACTTTGTTTCAAATATAATATTGATGTTCATTTAGAGCAATACTGTGGGCGTGTCTCTATCTACGCCATTGGGGGTAAAAGGTGTGATTATTCATAAAATGTATTGAGAGGACATTTTACGACTGTTCAAATCATTTGACAAATCAAAAATATTGGAAAATGGACACTATTCAAAAGGAGAAGAGGATATTAAAGGTAGGATACCCTCCCCGAACGTTTCGGTTGGTTTGCAGGCGGTTGCAAAATTTAAATGAAAAGAGAAAAACAATTACCTGCCAAACAGGATCTATACCAAAAGGATAAGGTGTATCTATATAAGCTGTCTTAGGATCCAATTCTAACATCGAATGATTTGGTAACATACTTTCATTATAAACATTCCGCCAACTACTTCCAAATATATTCAACGATTTTGAAAACATATCATTGTATATTAAACCAGTGTATATCGAGAATATGCCCATTAGTAGTATTATATATCTTCCTCCAAAAAATATGTTCCATATTTCGTTGTCAGATTTCGTTTGCATGAATTTCTTCTCGAATATGACTAAGATTGCCGCAAATACGGTCATAATGATGCCGTGGCCGACGTCACCGAACATAACCGCGAATAAGAAGGGGAATGTGATGATCGTGTATAGAGCTGGAACAAAAAGAACTTTGAAATCTTTCTCAATTCACAGTATAAATTATTTTTTATCACCAATCATCATGCTAAGTTTCGAGGTTTAGTGGTCTAGTCAGTTGGAAGAACGGTCTTCCTGGAAAGGGAACACTCACTGGTTTTTGCGATTAATATTGTAAAATGATTTGAGAAAAGTATATATCATATCTACATTATAAAAAAATAAATAATTTTTGCGTCTTTAGAATGTTCTCCTTAAAGACGCGTGCAGTGCAGTATTTTAAATAAGTGTAGGCGATATAAGAATACTAATAAATCACAAACATTAATGTATGTCTGTGTTCACGTTCATCTCCTAAAGGTAGGCGTCGGAATGGTTGCAGCATGCGGCACACAACAGGTGCGACAAGGCGACAGTGGGAGTAGTGAGTCTACTCGTTCGAGGACGAAGTCTATTCGTTGTACAACGAGTAGATTCACTACTGCCACTACACACAGACATACATTAATGTTTGTGATTTATTTATTTGTATTTACTTATCATAAGCCTAAGATACTGAACGAATTTTCTTGCGGTTTTCACCTATAAATTAAGATAATCTCAGGGCAATTTCTAATAGCAGAAAAAAATTTTTTATCGTTTATAATAATCTAGTAAAATATTCTTATAACAACCACCAAATTCGTCCAAAAATTCACCGTTAAGTCAAATCGTTTATTATTTTTTATTCTCACTTCACTACTCGTTAGTAACATCCATCATAGTTCTGAAACTGTTCTTAAATCTTAAATCTAATTCATTAAAATAGTTGTAGAAGTATGGAAAATATGATGTTGAATTTTTAGATAATTGCAATGATTTCGCTAAATAGAAGACATTATAAACGTCGACATATGTTTCACCTACTCAGGAGGTATTATCAAGCCTGTCTCAAAGAGAACAGCAAAATGAACGTAGCTGTTTTTAAGATACAACAAATTTCGTTAGCGCGATGTAGGAAGTCTCACATGTAAGTACTTCACTGTTGAACATAATGTTAGCGAGATTCAGACATGCCAAAACCAAAAACAGAACTATTAACTGTGGGTCCGTTAGTGATAATTAGGTATTTTTAATAAGAAACTTTTTATTACCAATACTATGGTGCGACATGTGCATCATACAAATACAAACTACTGTGCCTGTCTCTCCGCGAACAACTTAAGCAGAGGGGAGGTATGGAAATCTGTCTGTTCATTGAGTAGGGGGTCAACATCACGCTTTACTATTTCTAAGTGCTCCCAAATACATAATTTAAACCCTTTCTCGCCTAACTTCAAAATCTCAAAGGTGTTATTATTGTTTAGAGTATGTCCAGTATCTAAAAGATGTTTAGCGAAGTGGGACTTCTCTGGACAAACATTACGAAACGCTGACAAATGCTCCCTATATCTAACCTTGAAAGAACGACCTGTCTGCCCCACATACAACATACCACACGTATCACACCATAACAAATAAACGCCTGACTTTTTTGAATTAATCACCAAATCTTTACCATTATGGCGGCTTTTCACTGCTTAATAAGTAGATTGTTGAGGGTTCCAATGAGCGAACAATCATATAGTGAGTTGAGTATAATCCTACTAATATTATAAACGCGAAAGTTTGTGAGTATGTATGTATGGATGAATGGATGTTTGTTACTCTTTCACGTAAAAACTGGATGGAAAAAAATGGATTTTAATGAAACTTTACAATAATATAGCTTATACATCAGAATAACACATAGGCTACAATTTATAAAGATATTGTGTGAATTGGAATAAATCTGCGGAACGGGAATAAATCCAAATTACCACGCGGACGAAGTCGCGGGTGACCACTAGTGTAAGTATGTATGTATGGATGGATGGATGTTTGTTACTCGTTCATGTAAAAACTACTGAATGGATTTTAATGAAACTTTACAATAATATAGCTTAAACATCAGAATAACACATAGGCTACAATTTATAAAGATATTGTGTGAATTGTTCAAAATATGACGCAGCGCGACGGGAACGGGAAAAAATCCAAATTACCACGCGGACGCAGTCGCGGGCGACCACTAGTATGTCATATAGCACATTCCAATGGTTATGGTGTATAATTAATCACTAACGGACCCACAGTTAATACTCGTAGTTCTACCCCACGTTTTCGATTTTTGGCATGTCTGACTCTCGCTAACATTATGTTCAACAGTGAAGTACTTACATTGTGAGACTTCTTACATCGCGCTAACGAAATTTGTAGCTCATATCTTAAAAACAGCTACGTTCCTCGGATTTTGCTGTTCTCTTTGAGACAGTCTTGATAATGCCTCGTGAGTAGGTGAAACGTATGTCGACGTTTATAATGTCTTCTATTTAGCGAAATCATTGCAATTATCTAAAAATTCAACATCATATTTTCCATTGTTTTATCATGGACTTTCGCCAGGTAACGCCTGGCTCCATTCAGTTGTTGTAGTTCTTTGGCTTGCTCAAATAAACTAATAAAGAAGACCAGAAACGTACATACAGTTTTACAGTTTAATAAACATTATTAAACAACTTTTTATATATGTAACAATCATGCAAATGAACACCAGATGCTAGTAATATTTTTAATTAAATTATGAACCAGATCCTGTTGAAACGTTACAGTGTAGTGGTTAAAACATACGGTTTGCGATCTCGTGCTCTAAATGTATTCAACAAACTATATAAACGATACTAAATTACGAATAATAAACTTTTGAAGTTGGATGTTTGCATTTTGTGAGACAATTCAAATTATCGGTCTTTTGTAGAATAAATCCTTTATTTTATGTACTAGTACGGTGTCTTGCGCGGTGCTTCGCGCCGCACCACGCCATAGGTTTTGGCCTATAACTTTTGACTCCTAGGGCTAGGTCAAATTTTCGAATTTTTGGCTTGCTTCCAGATCGAGGGCTATCCTTAGAGGGGTTAACCATCATTGTAGCATAAGCAGTTCTCGAGAGCTAAGGGGGGACAAAAATTACATTCTCCATTTCTATATATAGATTAGGAAAAAATATTGGAAATGGCAATACAACGGCATTACAAGCTATAATTGCAAGCAGAGCAACTAAAACTATAATATATACGGGTGTGAACCGTAGGTGGTGGTGTGTGGGTGGTGTTAACATAGTCGCGTAATAACTAAATTAAACCGAAGTAGCAATACATATAATAAAATTGTAAGTTGTTGATGTCTGTACATCGAAGATATAATAGAGAAACTGTCGTAGGGGGGCTTTATGAATGCAATAGAACCCAAAACAATGGTTTTTAGAATTTTTGTCTGTTTGTCTGAATGTTTGAAAACGCTAATCTCAGAAATGGCATAACCGATTTAAATGCGGTTTATTCAACTAAACATTTAAGGTTTGTTTTATTTCAATCGGCTCATAAATAAAAAAGTTATGTCGGTCTAAAGTAAGACGCAGGCGGAGCTGCGGGCAACATCTATACATAATAAATCAGTAACTGGTGATCAAGAAAACTATAACACGCAGACGGAGCTGCAGGCAACAGGTATTCTCAAAATATAAGTCTCATTAAATGTACAGTCGGCCCCAAAAGTCGCTGAACACATTCAAACTTCCAAAACATCTAAACACTAAAAATGTCGTAAGTCAGTGACGCAACAAGAGAACAAAATAAACTCAACATACAAAAGGTCCATAAAAAGCTGAGCACTAGTATTCTAAAATGCCTAGGTTATGGGCACAGCAGGAAGCAAAGCCCACGTGCAGCCACTGCGGCGGCCTTCATATGAAGGCCAAGTGCCCGGAGCTGCAGGTGGGAACACAGACTTCCTGTTTTAACTGCCGTCGGGACACACTGGGGCACACACGGGCTGAGCGACACACGGCACAGCGCGATGTATAACACATGCTCAGTAAGAATGAGATGGGACGAAATAGCACGGACAACCACTCAGTACTACTAAGGGCGTCTCGGGCATTGCTACCCCATACAGAATCGAGCAGGCAAACCTAATGAAGAAACAGGTGGCAACCCAAGACTTCCTACTCGAGGCCTCCAGGCGTAAGGCATCCATAGCACTCATACAGGAGCCTTTCGTGGGCAATGGGAAGAGGATGCGGGGATAACAGGGCGCCAGGGTCTTCCAGAACGCTGGACAAGGAGATGGGACTGCAGAGGCGGCCTCGTATACTCGTCGTATACTCGTTGCTAATCCATCGTCCTTAGGCCCCGATCATGGAGGTCGATGGTCCTGGGCGTAGTCACGTCTGCGGCGGCCTCGCCGCACACTTCGGAACTCAGCGGGGAGGGTACGCTCCCTCACCTCACTGGCCGCCTCCTTCACGAGCATTACCTGCTCGCAGAAGGAAACGTTCGCATTCCACTGACTCTCGCTAGAGACCATGGCTCGTAGCATGGTCTCCAGTGAGAGCGTATCTACGCCCAGGCCCACAACGAGGTCCCGGTGCTGACTCGCTCATGCTGAGCATTCCACCAACGTGTGGAATGCCGTGTCTACGCCGGAAGTCTCGCAGTGTTGACACGCTGGTCTGACCTCACGATGCATGCGAAACAGATACTCACCGAAGTTTCCGTGCCCGGTAATGATCTGTGTCGCATGATACGTGAGGCCACCGTGCTGCCTCTGTAGCCACTCCTCTATGATCGGTCTCACCGCCGCGATGGTGGTGGTTCCCCGCTTTGGTTGCTGAAGTCACACCTTCCATGTCTCCATAAGATCCTGACGGAGTTGGGACCGCTGAGCCTCGATTTCTCGAGACGCAGGCCTGTGGTCCCACTCCAGCGCCTCCTTGTGCCATTGGAACAATGACGCAAGGGCTCTCGCTTCCAGGTCCCAGGTCGCGGCTAGGAGACATGCAGCCTCTAGGGAGATCGTGCGGTACCCTCCTATAGTTCTGACGGCCAAGGTCCTCAACGATCTGTGTAAAACAGCAGCTTTGTTGCCCGTCAGTCTCGGCGCCCATACGGGAGCCCCGTACACGGCCATACTCCACACGATCCCCAGGTACAGTCTCCTGCAGGAAGCGTTGGGTCCCTTTAAGTTGGGCATCAGTCACGAAAGCGCGGCAGTCGCCCCCGTCACGTTGGGGACCAAACTTCGGAAGTGTGGTCCGAAGTTCCACCGGCTATCGAGTACGAGCCCCAGATACTTCATTGTGAGCTCGATGCCGATGCTAACGCTCCCTACATTTACGCTGTATCCTGGAGGTGGCCCGCGCCGAGGTCCGTGAAAACACAGAGCCTCGGACTTATTCAGTGCCACGTCCAGTCCCAGCCGCCGTATCCAACCCACGACTTCAGCAACCCCAGTCGTGACCTTGAGTGTTGCCTCCTGGTGCGTTGCTCCCCGCGCCGTGACGAGGGTATCGTCGGCGTAGCAAGTTACGCTGACGCCCTCTGGCAATAAACTGCAACATAGCAGCGTGTGAGGGGGGAGGGGCGGGGGAATGATTGATGTTGTATTACCAGGATATGGCCCCCAGACCAACTCATAGAACCTAGATGTGTAGGGGAACATAGAAGCGAATAGGACATTTTTGGGAAGTGGGATGGGAATTGGGATTTTTTTTATGGGAAGAGATCGAGTTTATCGGCTTCAAGTTTTGTGGAATGTGGGATGATAATTGGGAAGAAAATTTTTGCGGAATGATGGCGTTCAAATATTTACATGGGCCGGAAAAATGAGGCCAAAATTTACCTGGGATGCTTAGTTTCCGAGATTTGGGGTACTGGGAATCTTGGGAATTTTTGCGGGATGAGAATTCCCGGGATTTTTTTTGCAGGCGAATGGAACTTGTGATTGGAGGTGTTGCAGGTGGAACAAAAATTTGCCCAGAACTTAGGTGGGAAGCTCAGTTCCCGGTATATAGAGGCTGGGAAGTTGGTAAAGTCGGGAGTAACTAAATCCATATTAACCTAATGACAATTGTACTCTTCAGTCATTCGGTTTGATGCCTTTCTGGCGCCATCCTGGCGCGTTGCTTGTGAGTTTAGCAGGCTACCAATTTTTTGACCAATTGCAGTTGCAACGTATTAGTATAGCAGTAGCATGGCGTTTTACGTTCATTACGCGACTTCTGTGTTCCCACCTGCAGCTCGGGGCACTTGGCCTTCATATGAAGGCTGCCGCTGTTGCTGCACGTGGGCTCGGTACTCTTGCAGTACTTCCTGCTGTGCCCATAACCTAGGCATAGGGAGCACTGCACCAATGGAGATTAATATTAGCTTTAAAACTTTTCTCAAATTATCCTACATGTCAAAAGACCAAAATTCGTGTTACATCAAGAACACCAAAATTAGATTAACAGGCAACAACATTGAAAATATGATTTGTTAATCTATTTATGATGTTAATGATGTTCAGCTACTTTTGGAATACTAGTGTTCAGCTACTTTTGGAATACTAGTGCTCAGCTTTTTATGGACCTTTTGTATGTTGAGTTTATTTTGTTCTCTTGTAGCGTCACTGACTTATGACATTTTTTGTGTTCAGATGTTTTGGAAGTTTGAATGTGTTCAGCGACTTTTGGAGCCGACTGTACATACTTAGAAACAAATCACTACATCAGGAACTTATTTTGTTAGACCTAACTGTCATCCTCTTCCCTTAAATAAATATCAAACTGTACCTGGATTAACTTCTCTATAACTGGCGATCCCGTAAGAATCTATAAGATTTTGGAATCCTTGGGTGAATTTGTTGGTTCTGTTAAACGTTGGAGGTGTCTCTCTCGTCGGTACGTAATGTAGAATTGAAGGAATAGGACTGCCGGAGGCTTTCTGTAAAGATAATACACCTCTTATCATTTTATAGGTACCTAGTAAACCATAGAAGATACGTAGTTTTTTACACATTTCGTTTAGGTTATACTTAACACTTATACTCGTAGCATCATTATAAAATCTGTACATAAAAAAAAAGAAAAATAAACCATCCGGCTAGGTACCGAAAAGAAACTATGAATATTTTTTGTACCTGTTGTTTGTAACTGTTGTCTAGAAATGTTGAACTTTTGTTCATTATGATATCTACGAGTATAAACACAGTAATAAAAAAAATCTCGCCTCTGATCCGTTACAGTTTTTCTTTAAAGTACATGGACTATCACCATTGCTCCGAGTCTTGAACTACGGAACTTTTAAAACCATTAGTGAGCGTTTTATGGAACATATTAAAGTGTACCCAGAATATGCGTCAATAGTTAGCTATCGCGGTTATTAAAATAAATATGCGTCAATGGATCTGTTTGACAGTTTATTGTTACCATATAAAATATATTATCAAAATTATAAATCTGTAGAGGTTTTCAAACTTTTACGATTTTTACTATTAATCATACTAATATTAGATGGTTGCTATACTAACTTCTAAGGCAGTCGTTACGGGTAGTTGGAATCCAAAGAAACCTAACTGGTCTAGCCTACAGGTAGACTGGAAAGGAAAGCTGCCCCAACTGGTTCAGAATAGGCTCAGTGGATGTTGATTAGGTTGCAATTAACAGTATTATTTAAAAAAAGAAATTCAATGATGCGAAATTTTGTGAGTACGACAGTTCCAATTTTTATGTGATTTGATGTAAAGATTGTTGACACTCTGAATAATAACGTTAACAAGATGTTACTCTGTGTCCCGGTAATGTTTTCCTAACGTGGGTTTTGGTTGAGCTAGTCTCAGGCAAGTATGGTAAGTAGTTAATTTATTGAGTTAATTACATTTTATACAAGCGAAGTTGTAATAAAAAGAATTGCAAAAACAGCATGCATTGCGTAAACACTTAAATTTACTCAATATTTCTCTAGCAAGAGCGGGTTCTAATAAAATATAAGAATAAAAAGTTAAAGAACCTACCACTCCGTCGTCCAATGCTTTTTGTACTATATGAACATCTTTCTTCGGCACCCAACACTCAGCTATAAGACACTTTTTGACTATATCCATACTGAACATATTCAATGTGTGGTATATAGCTTTTTCCTTCCGCACAGCGACCATCCACGTACTGATATCTCTCGCTATGTTTGCAAGGACCAGATGTCTGTGTTGTTCTGTTTGTTCCAACACCTGTTAAAAAACATCAAGATCTTAAAACAAGTGCAGAGTATTTGAATATTTTTTTTACAGAAATGAATATATTCTTTACAATTTCCAAGTCCTTAATCCGGGACTCGACGCCTGCCAACATGTCTTGCTGATCCTTGCAGGTGGCGGGACACGGGTACAGGGTTGCTTTGAACCCGTGGCAGACTTTCTTGACACGAAGTTTGATCTGCTCACCGTGGAAGAATACTACGAACACAGTCTTCATGAAATCGTGCCCCTGGAAAATACATTTAAATATAAAATTAACGTCCTATTTGTATGTTAGTTAAGATATATCAGAGGGCACAGTAAGATCTTAAAAGCAGGATTAGTGCAATCCAACCAACACGTCGTGATATCATTAGAGTTGTCTTTGATATTATCATGAAAAACTCACAATTAGATAAAAGTTAAAAATATTTAAAACATACAATAGGCTCTATGACTTTAGGGCTCATTTTCATTGGTCTTTAGCGGGCTATCGACCAAGTTGGTTTTATTACCACCACATTTGTTACCACACGCATGAGTGTGATTGCCGCATGCGGGTTATCGACTAAGTTAATTAAGTCGTAACCCCGCGTGCTGGGGGCGTCCGCATCCGGTGTAATGCCGGTCGTTACACCGGATGCGGGCGCCTAGCACGCAATGGCAATGTAACCTTTAGCTTGGCTTTTTTAGCTTGGTATTTAATACCAAGCTGTTTACCCACTATAATATTAATGACGCATAAGTAAATGCCATAGAAGCAAGGTAACCATCAGTTATATTGATCGATGCTCACGTAATGACCGCGGACACTACAAATGGGGTCACCCACCCGAATTTTACGGTCGTGATTTATTCACCAGTAATTCCTAATAGGTTAATTTAAAAATACGTGTTACTTAAATTTGCAAAGACACCCGGAAATGGTTATAGGCTTGCCCCTTATTACGCTAGCTTAATGAATGCTGAAATATGGGCGTAATAATGGGTAGGTAAATAAACTTGTTGTTTTAGGCAAATTGTAAGTCTACTAAGCTTAAAAAGTTTGTGAAAGTTTTGTATCCTTTACCCATGTAGGTACGAGTATATACTGAAATGATTTAGTTTTAATTTGAAAAACATTCTGGAATTATATATGAAATTTTATCCCATTTAAACGTTCTCATGGAAATCAGGATGTTAAATAAATAATGTCCCGAAATTCCATAGGAAATAATCCAGAGGAGGTTTGAAAGTTCCTGATGGACCTGTGGCTATGGAAATATAAAGTAGTCATAACATTATAGCTTATTTAAACTATCGTGGTCACTATTAATAATAACTGTGTCGGTGGCGTGGTCGGTAGTGCATCGGCTTTCGACTCCGGAGTCTCGGGTTCGATTCCTGGTTCGAATCAAAAATTTTGTGTGCTCCACGAATGTTTGTTTCGCAGTTTGGGTGTTTTCTATATATATTATATATGTATTTAGAAATATATAATGTATGTATGTTTATCAGTTGTCTAAATCCCATAGCACAAGCTTATAGCTTAGTTTGGGCTAGACGACGTTGAATGAGAAGTCCATAAAAAAACAGATTCCGATATTTCGGTTACTTCGTAATATCGGAAACTCAAATATAAGTTACATAGTAATTACCCCGTTTCTTCATTTAATATTAGTATAACTTTAGTATAATGTAAACTTTACTTCGATAACACGGAAAACAAAAAGCATATCCTTAAATTACTGTATTTAAAATGACATTAGAAAACAATGGTAAGTAAAAAATTTTTAAGAAAAAACTTTTTAGCATTAATTAATAGCATTAATTTTTCGCAGAATCAAAAGGACAACAAAACGTCGACAATTGTTTCGCCTCTAAACGAGGCATTATCAAGACTGTCTCAGAGAGAACAGCAAAATTCGTGGTTGGAACGTGTTTGCTTATAAGTAAACGCGTGCAAATTTCATTATCGCGATGTAGGATTCTTTACAATAACTAATGTGGGTAGAAACCTCAGATCATGCTAACTAAGTTCCAAAAATAGGTATTCACCAATACTTGACCTTATCTGTTTGATTTAATTACTGTCTCTTGATAAGTTGCATAGAAAACCCAAATAACACACACAAACCAACAACAATTAATGTGTCTGTCTGTTCGCAAACAGATTAAGTAAGGGAGATGTGTGAAAATCTATTTGTTCGTTGAGTAAGGTGTCCGCATCTCTTCTAACTATTTCTAGCCTTTCCCAAACACTTAACTTGAACCCTTTCTCACATAACCGTAAAACTTTAAAAGTGTTACTATTGTTCAAGGAATGACCAGTGTCAAGAAGATGCTTCGCGAAGAGGGACCTTTCAGGACAACCATTGCGGACGCCGCTCTATGTTCCTAATATCTAATATCGAAGGACCTGCCAGTCTGTCCCACATACTTCAAACTACATTCATCACAACTCAAAAATAAACACCTGATCTGCGTGAGACCGACACCGAATCCTTGCCATTACACAGCTCATTCAAGGCATTCTGAGTTCTAAAAGCAACAAATATACTACTTTCCCTCATGATCTTAGCTATACTCAACGAGACGAGACCCACGAACGGCAAACAGGCCGTGTACTTCCTAGGTGGATCTTGAATCGGATATAATAAATGAAAACTAGCCTTTCTACGTTTTTTATTTAATAATGAGTGAACCATTCCTACGTCATAGCCATTACTTTGTGCTATGTAGCAAATGATGGACAATTCTTCACCAAATGCCTGTGGGCTCAACGGTACCGCCAGTAACCTGCTCAGTAAGCTGTGGAAAGCTGCCATTTTATGTTGCCATGGATGATTGGATGAGTAAGGAATAACTGTGTCTGTAACTGTTGGTTTCCTATAGATACGGAACTCATGAACACCGTTCCTTCTAGTAATTGAAAGGTCCAAGAAATTGAGAGTGGAATCTGACTCCAACTCTAGTGAAAAATCAATTCTAGGGTGTACTGAGTTCAACTTGGAGACAAGGACACTGAGCTGACGTTTTGTTCCTGTCCAACATATAATAATATCATCCACATATCTAAAATAGTACAAGACATGAACGTTCCCAACTATGTGGTTAGTCTCGAATGCATCCATAAATATTTCAGCTATTAAAGGACTGAGTGGCGATCCCATAGCCAAACCATTCCTCTGTAGAAAAAAACTGTTGTTGAACTGAAAGTAATTCTGAGTCATACACAATCTTGTTAGGTTATAAATTTCCTCTATTTTATTAAAATTTATCCTTTTTATTGTTAATTTTTGTCTCAAAATATCTAATACTTCATTATACGGTACGTTAGTGAATAAACTTTTCACGTCCAAAGACACAAGTTGAGCATTGGACGGTAACTTAATATTTTTAATCTTGTTTATGAGGTCAGTACTATTTTTTATAGAAAATTTTGGGTTAAAATCTATTGCTTCTTTAATGATTGTGTTCAAAAACTTCGACAAATTATATGCCGGCGCGCCCCTGTATGCGACAACAGGTCTAATTGGGCACCCTTCCTTGTGTATTTTTGGAAGGCCATAAAACAACGGACAACTGGGATTCATGTTTATCAAAGTTTTATGCAACGAAGAGTTTTGATTCTGCGAAAAATTAATGCTATTAATTAATGCTAAAAAGTTTTTTCTTAAAAAATTTTTACTTACCATTGTTTTGTCATGGATTTTCGCCAAGTAACGCCTGTTTCTATCCAATATATGACATTAGAAGTTATCAGATTGTTAATTTCGTAAAATAAGTATAACAAAAGCAGTAAAAAGGCGTGACAAATGCCGCACAAGTAAATGAAATATATCGATTTCTAAATGTACTATTCGTTTCCCATAATAATAAAGTTTTAGGTTTTGTCTGTATGTTCAGTCATTGCGTGAAAACGTCTGAACCAATAAATAAATATTTTTGGAAATTCTCACACAATGTCATCTAGCCCAAATTAAGTTAATATAAGCTTGTGCTATAGGATCTAGACGACTGATAAACACACTTTTATATTTCTAAATACATAGAATACACCCAAACTCTGAAACAAATATTTGTGGATCACACAAATATTTGTGTAATTTTCTTTTGTTTGATTCGACCCGGGATCGAACCCGAGACTCCGGATTCCAAAGTCGATTCATTACCGACCACGCTACCGAAGCAGTTATAGAATAGATGGACATTAAACAGACTCATTTTAGGGTACTATCAGCAAAAGCTGAAGAAAGTACCCTTATACGCCCGTCGTTTTCCGTCTGTCCGTCCGTACGTGTCACTTTTCAATCTGACACTGACATGTTGATAGTACCCTTGGAGCATTTCGCGATTGCGCGCTTAGTGTAACCGCACTCCAGCCTTGTTTGTAATTTTTGTAATATGTCGCAGGATTATGGTAAAATAAGGTTTTTTATCGAAACTTGTTCAGGTTTAAACTCGCAACTGGTAGATTTGCTTGACAAGGGTAAAAATAATGGCATTTATAAAACAATTACAAATATATGTATAGAACACTGCCTCGGTGGCGCAGTGGTATGAGTATGCGACTGCCGTCCCTGACGTCCCAGGTTCGAGTCCGGGAAGAATCAAATAATTTGTGTGATCCACAAATGTTTGTTTCGGAGTTTAGGTATTTTCTATGTATAATATGTATGTATTTAGAAATACAAACATCTTATAATCCCATCTCTCTCTTTGCCGCCATCACCTCCCGAGCGAAGGAGGCGACGGCGGCCCAACATTCTTCGCTGCCGGCCATAGAAAGAATGACGGCCGACAGCGAACCTACACTGCCGATGATGCCCGTGAGGGCCAACCTCTGCGTGTCCCAGGCGGCGCACACAACGAGCGTATGCTCCGCCGTATTGACCCTCTTAAGAAATACATAAGTATGTTTATCAGGCGTCTAGATCCCATAGCACAAGCTTATATTAGCATAATTTGGGCTAGATGACATTGTGTGAGAATGTCCAAAAATATTTATTTTTTATTAGAACTCACAAGAGTTACATGCACTTCCCTTACCGTCAAACCATGACGCCAGGTAAGTAAACCTACTCCGTGTAATTTAATATAAGTATTTAAATGGGAAACAAGAAGTGGTCGAAGGTCGTTAACCCGTGTCCTTATTGATTTTTATAAACGACAACCACACAAAAACGGAATTTTCTTACCCTGCTGCAAGCTTCCGTACAGCGGTACAACACAAACATACAATCACACTTATAGTAGGAAAGTAGATGTGAATTACCAATCCTCATTTGGTCAGTAATTTTCTTGTTACCATTCACGTCAAAGGAGGCATAAGCCTATTGCCGTTACCGGGCATTGTAGACAATGAAGAATATAGAGAGATATAATAAAAATATAAATATGTTAGGACAATTCACACAACGCCATCTAGTCTCAAACTAAGCAGAGCTAGTGATATGAGTACTATATAAACTGATATAAATACTTTTATACTTTTTTTTTGTAAATACATATTTTATATTATACATCCAGACTTCGTATGTGTCGGTCACACAAAGTTTGTCCCGACCGGGAATCGAACCCGAGACGAAAGCGGATACACTACCGACCATGCCACCGAAGCAGTCAAAATCTCAACTAAAATACCAACTACCATTGTCAACTCAAAAATATCAACTACCATTCCTCCTTCTGAATCTAAATCCCAACAGTCAGGATCTACGCTGACTATGGCTGTGACAACACAGTTCAGGCAGATATTGTAAGGCAGTTTGCAGTAAATTGTTAAGCTAGCACTAACCGACATCCAATATTTTGCTCGCGTAGAATTCTTAATTGCAAACATTTTTTGTCGTGAGAAACAAAACCTCGCGAGTAGAGCTTGGGGCATTCGTTAGCGATAATAATATACACTTAGTGATCTGAAGGAAAACATTTCTGCTGCCAATGCGTTAACGTGCGCCATATTTTCTATTTTTGATCCATAACGAGCAAACAGATGAATCGTTATGGTCCACAAATGTCAAGTGAATACAGACTTTATCTCTTACTTTAGTGTGTATAAATATTTGTCAGTTTAGTTAGGTGTGTGGGTAGAACAATGGTCTAAATTGTGAGGAGTTCTCGTTACGTGCGGAATCTTCACAGAATTCGTGTTGATCTGGATATAGGTATCGGAATCGTCACGACTAACCTGTATAGCGTCTCAATGTCCACCGTAGACTCGAGTACTCGGGTGCTTTTTAGAGGAGGTCCTCGAGACTTCCAACGCATAGCGTGGGATCCACCAACTTGCTCGTTAGGAAAACATACCTACTCTTCGATAAAAAGGGAAAGCGTAAAATATATGCTACAGGACCAGAAGGAAATATGTATTTGGAATCGAACTAGAGTTACCGGAACTCATCCTACGTCACTAAAGCAGTCAGTTACCTGTCAGTACTATGATTCTTGTATTTACGCTAAAGAAAAATCAAAGGTACTTTACCGTCACTGGATCTTTCAGTGGATTTTCAATTTGTGCTTGCTTGAAGAAAATATTGCCATGTGATACTCTCCAGAGCATTCTCTCAAAGGACGGAACCCTCGCAGTGCCCACTACTCCAGCTATGAATCCAAGATGTCCCAATACAGCATCATTGTTATAAATTGGTACTGACGCCGAAATTTTTCTCTGTGTACTGTGGTCTTGGAAAAAGCTTTGCGTCTTTTCGATAAGTGTTCTCAGTTCAAGCAGTGCGAGGTAATCACTCTTCAAGTTGCGGGCGTTTCTAGTGATCTCTTGAATTTCTGATTCGATATAATCGATTCTTTCCTGCGATAGAAAATATCGTTTAATTAGCCTAGAAAGTGGGCTTTATTGTTATAGACTATGCCAATTTTAGGTTATCTATCTATATATACAAAAGAAAGTCGTGTTTGTTACAACACTTATAACTCGAGAACGGCTGGACCGATTGCCATGGTTTTTGATTTGTTGGATTTGTTTCCGTCACGAATAGCAGAATACATCTTAAAAACAATGAAATAGATGCTGATTTGTTTATTACATGTAAAACATTAGTTGTACAATCCTGTCAAATAGTGTAACAACAATTTTTTTTTGGAGCTTAGGGCCTGGTTGCTTAGAACTTTAAGCAAAAAATTTATTTTTTTATGAAGAAGTGAATGAAGACATCATGTGTGCGTTCAGAAATTTATTTTTTGTAAAATGTCTACAAAGTTCAGGTAGTGTTATATTTGTTTGTTTTAGCCATTAATTTTCGAAAATTATTTATTAATTATTTAATTTTTAATTCCAGAAAATAATACCTAAGATTTATTCTACAGTAAAAAAATAAAATCATCGGAAAGGAACAAAATAAAAAAGAATAAAAAATCAGTTGGTAAAGGTTATAAGAATAAGGAAAAAAAATCTACAGGTTAACAAAAATGTAAATGTCTTTTTATAGTTTGTATATGATTTTTCTTGATAAGATATTCATACGTAGTGGTTATATACTCTTTGAGCTATTGTCTATGTCTCGAAAGTTGTCACTGTTATTATATTTGGTGGTTTTATGCGAGTGCACATTTTAATAACAATGCCGCGTCCTAGAAGATCTAATCTTTCCCAGCGAAGCCGTAATGCAATTAGGCAACGGAATATCGCGAGTCAATTATCTGATGGAGAACGAGAAATTGCACGAGAACAGCGCCGCGTTAGTATGGAGCAAAGAAGGGCCTTAATTCGTGCTTCTCAAACACAAGAGCAAAGAGAGGCAGCCCGTGAAACGGCTAGGTTAGAAACGAGAAATCGTCGAGCTTATCGTACAGATGAACAGAGGAATAATCTTCGAAGTGCAAGAAGAAATGGTTCAAGTATTGATTTGAATCGAGCAGCGTTTCTGTATGATTGCACCATCGACTACAGCTTGCATCGTTTAGTTTGCATTGGTCCAATGGACGTTGTTTGCCAGCATTGTGGAGCATTGAAGTTTGCTGGTGAAACGCCTGGTTTGTGCTGCCTTAGTGGTAAAGTGAAATTGCCATTATTGGTCCCGCCACCAGAGCCATTGTGCTCCCTGCTTTATGGCGAAACACTAGAATCACGACATTTTCTAGCGAACACTCAAAAATACAATGTCTGTTTCCAAATGACTTCATTTGGGGCGAAAATTATTGAAGAACACGGATATAATCCGACATTTAAGGTAATTTACGTTAAAAACTTTATTTTCTATCATTGTAAAAAAAATTGGAATGTAGTTTGTTAGATTTCTGTATTTGACTCTGAAATAAAAATGGCATGTTATTATTTGAAAAAAAAAGTGTTTGTAAATCTAACTATAACTATGGTTTTGACTTTACAGATTCAAGGCCAGATTTGCCATCGCATTGGATCATTGCAACCTATAGAAGATGCACAGCATAAATTCTTGCAAATATACTTCATGGGCAATATGGAAGAACAACTTAACCGGCGTCAAGGTATCAACACTGCTACGAAAAGAGCAATTCTCCAAGATCTGCAGCAAATGCTTCATGAACATCATGCATTGGTCAGGCTGTTCAAGACTGCTTTAGAGCGCATGCCAAGTGATGACTATAAAGTTGTGATCAGAGCAGATAAAAGACCAGCTACAAAGAATATATGAAACACACTGTTCATATGACGCGTTACAATACCCGCTGATGTTTTGGCAAGGAGACGATGGATATCACTTTAATATCAAAATGATTAATCCATTGAATGGTAAGATCAATATTGTTGTTTTAATTTTAACTTGATATACATTTTATTCTGTTTGCTTTTAATACTCAAAAAAAGTTGTAATTTCTAATTTAGTAGAGAGTAGCTGTAAGAGTCGTTAACCTATTACGGGTTCTAAAATACAATTTTTACTGCATTTGTTTCAGGTGAGGAAACTACCAAGAAGGTTAGTTCGATGAATTATTACGCATATCGTTTGATGATTCGTGAAAATTCTGACAATTATTTGTTGCGATTTCGTCGACTGCTTCAACAATATTGCGTTGACATGTACGTTAAAATCGAAACGGAGCGCCTGACTTTCATTCGGTTGAATCAAGCTAAATTGCGTTCGGAAGAGTATATCCATTTACGCGATGCAATTAGCACAGAAGGAGATTCAGAAAATGTTGGTCGATTGACTATTTTACCGGCGACATACATAGGTAGCCCGCATCATTTGCATGAATATGCGCAAGATGCAATGACATATGTTCGTAATTATGGTCGGCCAGATCTATTCATTACATTTACATGTAATCCGAAATGGATAGAAATTATTCAATTGCTGCTTCCCGGACAAACATCAAGTGATCGACACGACATCACCGCACGTGTTTTCAGGCAAAAAATTCGGTCACTAATGAATTACATTGTTAAGCAACACGTCTTTGGGAATACTCGATGCTGGATGTATTCAATCGAATGGCAAAAACGAGGCCTACCGCATGCTCACATTCTGATTTGGTTAGTCGAAAGAATTCGGCCAGATCAAATAGATGACATCATATGTGCGGTGATTCCTGCTCCTGAAACCGATCCAAACCTACATGATGTTGTAGTCACGAATATGATTCATGGACCGTGTGGCACTATCAACCGACAATCACCGTGCATGGTCGACGGCAAGTGTTCCAAACGGTATCCACGAAAATTGACGGCAGAGACAATTACAGGCAACGATGGTTATCCATTGTATCGGCGTCGATCGCCCGATGATAATGGTAGAACTATCACAACTAAAGTGAAAGGAAACGATTTCGTAGTTGACAACAGTTGGATTGTTCCATATTCGCCACTTCTTTCCAAAACATTCAAAGCACATTGTAATGTTGAGTATTGCAATTCGGTCAAGTCAATTAAATACATTTGCAAATATGTCACGAAAGGGAGCAACATGGCGGTTTTTGGTATCCAAACATCCAATACCAACGATGAAATCAAGCGCTATCAAGTTGGTAGATATGTGAACTGCAATGAAGCAATGTGGCGTATATTTTCATTCCCTATTCACGAACGTCATCCCACTGTTTTACATTTGGGGGTGCATCTAGAGAACGGTCAGAGAGTATATTTCACAGCGTCGAATGCTGCTCAACGTGCCGAAACACCTCCAGCGATAACACTGACCAGTTTCTTTGCGATTTGTCAAAGCGATCCGTTCGCACGAACTTTGCTTTACTCAGAAATGCCACGTTATTACACTTGGAACGCTACATCGAAGAAATTTCAACGTCGGAAGCAAGGCGATGCAGTTCCTGGTCATCCAGATATGCGTTCTACTGATGCTCTTGGTCGTATTTACACAGTTCATCCGAAGAATGATGAATGTTTCTATTTGCGGTTGTTGCTGGTACATGTTCGAGGGCCAACATCATTTGAATCACTACGAACTGTTAATGGTATCGTGTGCCCCACATTTCGTGCAGCATGTCAAGAGCTAAATTTGCTTGAAAACGATACTCATTGGGACACGACAATCGCTGAAGCAATTATTTCTGCATCTCCAAGTCAGATACGCACATTATTTGCTATCATCATTTCAACATGCTTCCCATCGAACCCACGTGACCTGTGGAACAAATACAAAGATAACATGTCAGAAGATATTTTACATCGAATTCGCGTCAGCTCAAGAAATTCCGATCTTGAGGTGAATGAGGAGATCCATAACCAGACTTTGCTCTTGATCGAAGATATGTGTTACCTCATGTGCGGCAGTTTGTTAGTTAGGTTAGGAATGCCAGCGCCAGATCGCGGAATGAATGACGCATTTAATAGAGAATTAGAATGTGAACGTGAATATGATCCACATGAACTAATCCAATCAGTTCAAACGAATGTACCTCTGTTGAATCCTAAGCAGAGGGAAGTCTATGATACACTGATTAATGCAATTGATGATGGAAATGGCGGCTTATTTTTTTTGGATGCCCCCGGTGGAACTGGGAAGACATTCCTCATGTCATTGATTTTGGCCACTGTACGTGCGAGATCCGAAATTGCGGTAGCAATTGCTTCTTCTGGAATAGCGGCCACATTGTTAGACGGATGCCGTACGGCTCACTCAGCGTTAAAATTGCCATTAAACCTTCAAACTACTGAACAACCGACATGTAACATTTCGAAACACTCCGCAATGGCCAAAGTTTTAGCAGCATAAAAAATCATCATATGGGACGAATGCACAATGGCGCACAAACGCGCATTGGAAACACTAGACCTAACATTAAAAGATCTGCGCAATGACTCGAGATGTTTTGGTGGTGCAATGATTTTATTATCTGGCGATTTCCGACAAAAACTACCAGTCATTCCAAGATCTACTGCTGCCGACGAAATAAACGCTTGCCTCAAAGCATCAAATCTGTGGCGATATGTAAAGAAACTTCAACTGTCTGTAAATATGAGAGTTGCATTGTTGAACGATCTATCTGCTGATGATTTCTCGAAGCAATTGCTGACTATCGGTAATGGCCGTGTTCCTGTTGACAAATCGAGCGGTTTGATTTCATTTCCTCCAAATTTTTGTAATTTCGTATCATCAAAAGACGAGCTTATCAACAAAGTATTCCCGGATATCATTGCTAACCACAAAAATACTAAATGGTTAAGTGAGCGAGCAATTTTGGCCGCTAAAAATAAAGATGTAGATAACCTCAATTTTATAATTCAAAATCAAATCGTAGGTACTCTGTATTCATTCAAATCTATCGACTGTGTAACAAACGAAGAAGAAGCCACTAATTATCCAACTGAATTTTTAAACTCCTTGGATGTGCCTGGTTTACCACCGCACAATTTAAAACTTAAAGTTGGCTCGGTAGTCATCATGCTTAGAAATTTAAACCAACCAAAACTGTGTAATGGAACGCGTTTGGTGATAAGAAAACTGATGAGCAATGTGATTCACGCGTCGATACTTAAAGGAAAATTTAAAGATGAGGAAGTTCTTATTCCAAGGATTCCGATGATCCCAACGGATATGCCCTTTGAGTTTAAACGAATTCAATTCCCGATTCGTCTTGCCTTCGCCATGACGATCAACAAATCACAGGGTCAATCCTTGACTATTTGTGGCCTCAATCTAGAAAATGCATGTTTTTCTCATGGTCAATTGTACGTGGCATGCTCACGTATCGGCAAACCATCCGCTTTATTTGTTCTTGCGCCTGACCAAAAAACAAAGAATGTCGTTTACCACAAAGTGCTTGAATGAAAATCTTATTAATGAATTAATCCGAGTTTTATTTTTTTTTCCAATATGGACAACATAGTTTTCAATCATTTTTTTCTGACATGAGTTTGAAGTACTTAATTATTATTTTTTTTTATTTTTATTCTCATTCTGTATGTATGTTTTCATCATCATTCATCATAATAAAATACTTTTTTGTTTCTATCTATATAAATATATTATTTTGTATCATTGTTTTACGTTCATCAAAGCCTAAATTAGTTCAGCTAAAAAGTGACACGACATTCATTGACTGTTAGGCGGTACGAAGTTCGCGGGGTCAGCTAGTATGTAAATAAAACAGGTGTGATATAAAGTGCTAAAAGCACACTATTTTGGAGTAACTACCCTGAGGCAGTAACTGCAAAAAAAATTGTACCCAAACTTGATTTATTGAACTATGATTAATGAAGATCCGATTTGTTTATGATTTAGGTGCAATGAACACGCGAAATAATTACGTGAATTTCGTAAATCAATATGGAAGTATTGTATTGCAGGTATTGCATTGCCAAATAGGTTTTTTTATTTATTTTACTTTTTAGGAACAATTTTAATAGTTACAATATTATTATATTATTCGATATGCATAACTTATTCGAGTTTACACAAAGATTATACAATTACTTTGTAAAAGTCTACAGGGCTATAGGACGGTTGAATAGGGACCTAGAATGGCCCAGACTAACTTCACCTGGATTGGTGTAGGTACCTGCCGATCAAAGTGTGAGGCACTGATGTGGGTGTGTAATAGACGTCTGCTTAGTACCTCGAGGGTACATGTGTAATTATTTTCATAGTATGTTAGGTAAATAGAGTTGGTGCTTACTTCAAGTATATTAATCTCTCTTGGCCGGAGACTTCCTTTAGAGGGTTTAGGCGGAGGCGGAGGTTCTGGGAGCTCGCCAGCCACCCATCTTAGTTTCCGTTCCATTTCGCTGCATCTTCTCACTTCGCTCACGTAGCGACGTTGAAAGTCGTTGACGTGGGGATTGAGCTGAAAGAATATTAAGTAATTTAATAAAAATAGTTAGAACAATACATCAGAATAACACACTTACTTGTGTGTTAATGCAAGGAATGGGTACACATTAAACAGCAGTATGTCAGAATGTAGAACGAGAAAACCACTCTACACGAGTCTTGTCGCGGGCAACACTTAGTGTACAATATATTTCCATCAAATATCCGGATATTTCGATGCTCAATTATGGTTTATCTGTGTTTTATTGTGGCCGTGCCTTTCTAACGACGGTTGGTCCTAAATATGACGTCTAACATCCTCCTGGTTTATTGCCTGCACTTAATATATATCTATAGTAATTTATCAGCCGTTTAAGGGTTGGTTGTGTCGAGGGTCCGAGAGAAAAATAGATACCTATTCAAAGTATCGAGATGTTCTACGTAGACAGCGACCGACGCCCTATATTTAATGATTCACGCACGCGTCTCTAGCTTAAATAGTCAATCTAACTGATAATAATCAAATACCGAACTTCATACAATAGTAGGTAAGTAATTACTTAGAATAGATATTTCTTAATTAGTTAAAGATTTATTTTTCAATCACGTCTTAAACCCCAAAAGAATAGACGGAAGTGTTTTTTTCTTCCACATTTTGCGAATTAATCCATACAATAAATAGGCAACAAGCATAGTGTCTATGATATGAAATGGAGAATTTATAGCTGGCGACATCAAAGACCAAACAACCAGCATTTTATATGCTTTGACGAGCCGTATTACGGAATATATACACATACAAAATACATACGTATATATAAATACATATTGACTCGCGCACAAAGGGTTCCGAACAAAACGGCAAAAAAATCAAGTTTTTTTTTTTTTTTAATATTGGGTTCGCCAAATTGACGCCACCCGCCTGGTGGTAAGTCGTGACGACGTCTAGCGATTGTGGGCCACTCTCACAGCATACAATACTATAGAGAGTGGCCCTCAACTTGACGACCTACTGATGTGCCTCTTCACGCTCCGCTTAAAGAACCCAGGATTATATGTGGGAGGAAACACGTGCACAGGCAGGGCGTTCCAGGCCACTATCGTTCGGCAGAAAAACGGATGTTTAAAACGCTCGGTTCTCGCAAACATTCTATCCACTATGTGGGAGTGGCATCTCTGCCCGGCACGCGTTGTTCGGGTTGTTGTATGGGAGCCCCCTTAAATTTATTATATTCTGTTTTTAAGTATTTGTTGTTATAGCGGCAACCGACATACATCATCGGTGAAAATGTCAACTTTCTAACTAAGTATCACGATTCATGAGAGGTGACAGATGGGCGGACGGACAGCGAAGTCTCAGTAATAGGGTCCCGTTTTAGCTCCTCGAAGCCGTAGACTGGTCTTTACGCCTACATACTCGCAGTTGATCTCATGCACAAGGGGCGAGCCTGTTACCATAGTAAAACTATTACCGTTTCTAGGCTTTGATACTTCTTGCCAAAGCCTCATCTGTATGTCAACTGGTGCACCACGTGCAAATATAGATATAGCCTTTTAGCACCTACTATAAGGAACTATACTCCTGTAATATACCCACAGACAGACAAACACATATCACGCCTATATCCCCGAAGAGGCAGAGATGCATTACACGTGTTCCTACAATTTGCCAGTATTTTTAGTTCCACGTAATAGGGGGCCAGCCTATTGCCATCCGACCATCGACCTCCATGATCGGGGACTGAGGACGATGGATTAGCAACCCACCGTCCTTACAGAAGCAGGCTAGAAAGGTTGCCAGATTCACTCACCGACGCGGGATAAAACCCAACCCCAACGACGCGGGATAATACCCGACCCCAAGGATGCGGGTTAACACCCGACCATCACGCAGCGGCCCCGCCGATGGCCAAAGTCCGCCGGGTGCCACTGGAAATTGTCTCAGTGCTAACCGGAGGCGCTCGGCAATAGACGTAGGTGCGGCCGCGGCCTTAGGCTGCGGATTGGAAAAAAAAGCCTATTGCCGTCACACATATAATGGGTTACGTCCAAAATGACCGAATTAATTTAATAAAATGTAACAGCAATATTGTAATTTAAAAAAAAATTGAAACCTGTTGCCTTGCGATGAAATGTTGATGAAAGGCAACAAAATCTTACGTGCCAGCCGCTATAGCACAGCCAATTAAAGCCCTGGGCGTCTCGGACTAGTAATATACTCCTCGTTAATTTATTGGCAGCTGCATCAATAACATGTTAGGTTGGCTCGGGCATCTAAGATCTCTATGGACTCAAATTGGATATGATAGTTAATGCTGATGACTCGTTTAATTGACGATGATCTACTAAATGATATTTTCACAACTCAACTGCCTGATCATGATCACAGAACATGACCAGTGTCATTTTGATTAATAACAATAATTCCTTCTATACCAGCTCATAAAGCATGGTTGCTCGTAACCTGACATACATTGCCTACATACATATTTATACAGTCACTCTTATTAACCAGGAAGGCACAGAATATGGATTTTTAGTCTATACTTAGATAAGGTAGGTACTAAGATAAGTACTAATTTATTTTCAATAATTGTCGTATTGGTTTTGTTTCTAAAGTCAGAAATTGGGACACATTTGTCAGAACTCATTCAAACAATGGTAAGTAAAATGTTTTTAAGAAAAAACTTCTTAAAAAATTTTGCTGTTCTCTCTGAGACAGTCTTGATAATGCCTCGTTTAGAGGCGAAACAATTGTCGACGTGTTGTTGTCTTTTTAATTCTGCGAAAAATTAATGCTATTATATAATTTTAAAAAGTTTTTTCTTAAAAACTTTTTAAAATTATGAAATTTTAAAAAGTTAAAATAAAAATTAAAATTGGGAAAGGGCAGTGTCAGTACCTGGGGTCTCGTCAGGCATATCCATGATAGCACAATTAAACGCAATGTTGGCCAACCAACTTGCCACTGCGTTACCGTGGTCAAGTTGGGGTCCAGGGCGGACGGCGAGGACGTAGTCTAATCTCTTGGGGCCCCGCCCCATTTATGTATACTTAGAGATAAATAAATACGTACTTACGTGTAATATGAAAACAATACTGTATGATGTCATAGCGGGTCATTATTTAGTTCATAATTGATAATCATGCGGTCACTTAAGATAGTAAGAGTAAGCTATTTAAGTACGTAGACTGAACAAAAAGTCGAGATATCATCCAGTTATCAAGCCAGTTATCTCTAAGGTTATTAATTAATAACTAATGCATTCAGAAACACTCGAGGAGTCCTTGCTCTATAATAAATAATCTAAGATAATTATTATTACTTAAACCAATCACTCGAAGTGTGACCTGATGCACTTTAGATTGACCTTTTGGTGATGATAATTATTAGATGTAATTGTATTGAATAGTTTATTATCTCAGCTATACTTATTAAAGTAAAATAGAGTTGAATTATTGTTTAACATAAAAATACTACGACTTTATCCCTAAAGGGGCAGACAGAAGCTTTTGTTTCATCCAAATTTTGCCAGTAACAGTTGTACAAGGAGCTTATTGACACTTTCGGAAACTATAAGTATTTTCCGGATACTTTACGTCCGTCCGTCAGCAGATTTAAGTGAGGATGATTTGAGGCCTCCACATGTCTTATTCCGAAGTCCCTCGGGAACACATTACTGGGATAAAATATAGACACAGACAGACACAAATCACGTCTTTGACAGATGCGCATATTACGCCTACGTTTCGCCAATCGCCAGTGACTCGTTAACCCCACGTAATAAGTGGCGAATCTATTGCTGTTTCCAGGGACTGGGCACCTTTAATTTACCGCGGGCAGATGAGGATGACTTGAGCACTGGTAATGTAGCCATGTGTTATTATAATGTACAAATTATATTATTCTGAAGTTTCATTTGAATCCCATCAGAACTTTTTGCTTGAAAGTTTTACAAACAAACATTGACAACATGTGAACAATGTTCACGATGGTTGCTATTTACGTATAAACTACTATCTTAGTTGCTATGCTACAGACTATACTTGAATAAACTTCAGATGCAAGATAAAATAATTTAAAATCTTCAATTCTGTACTGCAAATCGTCATCTACACAAAATTATACAAAGACCTAAGCGACATACGGTGATACGATCCTTTATAATCCTTATTGCAGAGATGAGCCGTCTAGACACAATATTGCGTCCGCCGTCGGAGTCATTATGCAATCAACATAGATCATACTCGTATCAACTGTAATCGTCGACAAACGAATATAGGTCACATATACAGGGGCAATTAGAGATTGAAAAGGAGGTGGATATCCATATCCTTTTAACATTATTATACTAGATTTAATTCCAATCGAGACACTCACTGCCAACGTTACCACCTATTACGTGCGACCTGCAAACTATGGGCAAACTGTGGTTGGATAATGCACAAACTACTGCAAGGGTATGAAAGGGCTATCAGGGATATACTATATTTAAGACGTGACAATGATTGCATAATGTACAACAACATAATAACATCTTTAAACTTTCGCGTTTTGTACACATTATAAACTTAAGACTAACGGGTCTTTTACGCGATTATTGAGTAATATTTTTTAGATTATATTTTTTAATATTTTTTAGATTTGGTAATAAAGAGGTATGTATATATCTCAATAATCGCGTAAAAGACCCGTTAGTCTTAAGTTTATAACATAATAACAAGCGTCTAGTCGATACTTCTCAGGACCAGAAGGCTCACTATTTTCTGACCCAAAGAATACGTATGGCCATCCAACGTGGAAACGCAGCCAGCATTCTGGGAACCTTCCCAGTCGGCAATGACGCGGAGGATCGTACCTGAGATAGTACCAAAGGCGTATACTTGTACACTATACACTACATTACAGAAGTAGTTTTTTAAGTATTATTTGTATAAAGTGCTTAGAAGCCAAACCAATTTACTCAAAGCAACATGCGACGGACATAGTCTTTAGCCATTAGAATATCAGTTTTTTATCGACATAAAGGTTGCGTGTATGAATATAGGTTTCCGTTGACTGATCGTCGGTCCTCAATACATAGAGTAGTGGCATTTGTAAGTAAATATACTTAACCTAAAAATGCTTGAAAGAAGTACAATGTTATGTTTACCGAAAATACATGTATGAACATCACATCAAGTTCTCATTGGTAAACAGTGGCGTTTAAAACGCCAACATTTCGCCAGTACATTTGATCCCAAGTGAGTACTTAATTTAGTAGCAGGTGCATCGCGTCGAAGTGAAGATGACTTGGGCTACAGAGATGTTGGCAGTGCCCTTGAAGCTCTCTTTGAAGCTGGTGCATGTGGTCCTTTTTATCACCATAGATGGGAGCCAGAAAGAGGTAAGTACCTATTTCAGCTGACAAATGTTACATTTATATATTAATGGATCCTCTACAGCCTCGGCATACAATTACAAGAAGAATTAAATTTTAAGTCTAATTCAAGATATTTGTGTTCATTCAGTTTCTTGAAAAAGTTTAAAGCCGGCCTTTAAAATGTTACATCACATCGCGTACTTCACGAAAACATCATTAACAAATCATCAGTTCCTGAATTAAATAGTAAGCGGTGCTGGGTGCAATCGATAGTGAACTTTGGCCGCAAATAACATAGACAGTAGACACTCCCTACCTGCCTTCGTGTTTATGACACGCGAATTCAAGGGGAGTCAGGTCGGCCTAAATATTAAATTGAGACGGAATTATATTTTGTCCTTGTCATTGTGACTGACCTAAAACGAGGATTAGCTTTGTTTTAGTTAACGTAACTACTAGCTAATGCCCGTAGTTCCACTCGCCTGAAATAGTTACTAATTTCAATGGAAACGTTTAGTGTTTTAACGTTTAGTTTAATGAAAGTGGAGGAAGCGAGGGAAGTATGCCAGGATCGTAGCAAGTGGAATTCCATAGTCTCTGCCTACTCCAATGGGAAAGAGGCGTGAAAGTATGTATGTATAGTTTCATTGTTCTTTGTGTCAAAAGTCCCAGTGTAGGTAGATACTCCATTACCACAGACATTCTTCAAAATCGATTTAGTCATTTTAACCCAGACACAGACAAATAAACTGTAAACGGGAATATGACCATAGAAATAGTTTAACACCTGATATTTATTACTTCTTAACTGCGCCGAGTGCCAATACTTTGCCAACTAGTGGTTAATATTTTACGAGTTGGTTATTGACACAGATAAACCAATAGTGCACCTATTATTTTTTTCAAAAACGCGACTCTAGGCCGCGGCCACACCTAAGTATGTCAATTGCCGTGCGCCTCTGGTAAGCACTTAAAGAATTTTCCAGTGGTGCCCGGCGGACCTTGGAAACCTGTGTGGCCGCTGCGTGGTGGTCAGGTTTTACCCCACATCTTTGGGGTCAGGTTTTATCCCGCATCGGTGAGTGAAGGCGTGTGTGGGGTGAGGCCCCACAGCACGCAGCTCTAACACACGCACGCAGTCCTAACAGAAGCAGGCTATAGCCTGCTTCTGTTAGGACGGTAGGTTGCTAGTCCGTCGTCCTCATGCCCCGATCATGGAGGTCGATGGTCCTGCGCGTATTCACGTCTGTGGCGCCCTCGCCGCACACTTAGGAACTCAGCGGGGAGGGCACGCTCCCTGCCCCTACCAGCCGCCTCCTTACACGAGCAAAACCTACCCGTAGAAGGAAACGGCCGCGTTCCACTGACTCCCGCTAGAGACCATGGCTCGCAGCAAGGTCCCCAGCGAGAGGGTATCTACGCCCAGGCCCACAACGAGGTCAGGCGCTGACTCGCCAACGCTGCTATAGTGCACCTAGAATATTTAAGCTCTATCTTGAAACTGCACATTAAAGTTTATTTACAAAAAACTTTATTTACGAGTACGTTAGCGCTTCATGAAGTTTAAATTTGTGGCACAGTTGAATTAGCTTTTGACCCGGAATTTTTATAAAGCAATTTTCTTTCAGAATTCATTAGTGTAGGTTCACTGGTTGTCTACATTTAGTTCTGCGTGGTATTCGGTACGTTGCGTTATCAGTTACCTGGAAATTAAGGAATAAAAATTGGGGAAATACAGTGTGCAGTGCAGGGAAATTGCCATTCCTAGTGGCTAACGAAATGTGGATGTAATAAATACAATGTCCGCCCCGACGGGAGAAGAGGCTCGATTATGTGTATGTGTTGTAAATAGAAGATGACACTTCCTTGCAGAAAGTTGGTTAGAAAAGGCGTATAATTAGCATACTTACATCTCGGAACTGTGCAATTCCTGCTTCTCCCATTTCGTACATAGACACATAAGCTGCTTCTGACTGCACAAATATCTGGCAGAGCACCATCTCCTCACTCCTGAACATGGAACCCATGATAACTTGTAGTTGGTCCTGGAATTAAAACAAATTTATGTAGTGATAATGATTTTTTATAAGCGAGAAATACCCCTCAAACTCTGCCTGGGATAAGGACGCGAGTTACTGGCGTAAAATACGTGTATAGTAGATATACCTTTTTTTTTAATTCCGCGGCCCAAGTCGCGGAATTTAACACACTCGGCAATGAATTCGGTAGGTGATACCGAATTCATTGCCGAGCGCGTCTGGTTAGCTCTAGGAAGAATTTCCAGTGGCGCCCGGCGCGTGTATAGTATACCTACCTCAACCTATCTATCCTATATAACAGGTGTTATTATATTCTAGGAGTCGTAAAACATCTAACTTCACCCATGTTGTAATCACATGAGACATATTTTTTATAGTCTCGACTTTTTTGCAACTATGTAGCTTTATAGTACAGAGGGTGGTAGAAGTTTTCAAATGAGTCGAGTAGGTTTGAAGCCCATTTAATGGAAGCAAACAAACAATCAAACCTTGAATAGGAGAGATGAGTGGACGCCCGCGACTTCGCGTTCGCGTGGAATTCTTCTACACACACACACACACACACAAACACACATACACAAATGTCTTCACTTGATGCTTGGTAGAGAATAATTTGCGTTTCTTAAAATATTGCACGAAACCGAAGCTCTCTCAAAAGAAGTATTTTGCCCAGTTTTTCCAACATTTTGCTTTACTGCTCCGCCCCTATTAGACGTAGCATGATGTCATACCAGTCATACATCCTTCCCCGATAAGTTCACTATTTAATACAAAAACAATCCTCCACTTCGAACCTGTAGATCCTGAGATTAGCTCGTTTAACCAAACAAACAAACTCTTCAGTCTGTTGTGTAATATTATTAGTAGGTATTTCTGACGACCTTATTGATTTTCAACGGAGGATTTAATCAGTTTAACGGGTTTTATTACATTAATTTTATAGAAATATACTTTTGTATCGGTTCATTATTCATAGTTATTTATCAATTTTTAATTTAAGGAAATAGTTTATTCAATGGTATCTATTTTTCCTACCGAAAGGGTAGAGAGAGGACATACACCCACATTCTGCCAGCCACTGTAGATTTCACGAAAAAGGGAGCGAACCGGCTTCTGTTTCCACGCACTTTGAGTATTGCGGTGAACCACGAGCAGGCGAGGATGACATAGGCCCTGCAGATGTCAAAAGGTCCGATTCCCTTAACACCTATCCTCATTTGACGCTATCATTTATTTTATTTCTAGATGCTTTCTCTCTGTAAGTACGATTGGTTCTTCGAAAGGATTGGCATTGTACCACAGTTCGCCAGTAATTATTGTCGTCTCTGCTACTTTATATGAACAGCGCAGGTTCGAAATAAATAGATCAACATCATTAAGGTCGACCTCCACCTACGTATTACGAGTCAGTAGCTTCTCGCAACAGCCCAGACACAACACAAGACAAAGTAAGGTGACAACAATTTTTTCTTCATTTCAAAGACCAACGCACTGTAAATAAATGAACGCTTTCTGTATTTTGTGGCAACACTCCAAGCGATGCAGTTGTCACGTGAAAAATTTGTGTGTTGGTCAAATATTTAAGATGTTTGTCATTTTTGGACGAAGCAATGTGGTGTATTTATAGTTTCTAATCAGCGGGTGCTTCGTGTTGAAATTAATTTGTTACACTAGCGAGCTGTCCTCGCTTTCATGACTATAGATTTACACACAAAACTGAATGAATTATACATGGTGTAACATTGATATGGGTCAGTGATGAAAATTCTGAAACTATTAAACTTACGAAGATCTGTTCTTAGGCACTTAGTAAAAAGGGTTTTTACTAAGTTCCTAAGAACAGATCTTAGTTTAATATACTAGATCGTATACAGGTGGTACAGAACAATCCTAAATCTATGTCGAGACATCATTATATCTAACACCACGAATCAGAAATCCATTGCGCTTAGATTTGTCAGGCAATATAGGTAAAGCCAGTAAACAAAAGAATCTGGCATTAAAATCTCACAGTCACTCATTTCTAATCGCCGGTTCTTAAAAATCAAACTATAGCTGCATATATTTTTTTATAACTATAGGATGTTACCTTCCTATAACGTACCAGAGACGCCTGGCAATGGGCGTAGGAATAAACTTTAAAAAAAGCAAATGCAGAAGCTTTTTTGGAAGTCTGTTGGAAATCCTGTACTGGGTTTTGACATAACATAGAACAATTAGCTCTTTTTCGAGTCTTCACGAGGCGCGCTCTCTCTAATGACATATTAGCCCTTTTTTAAACATGGAATATAGTCCGAGACGCCCAGGACTTTAATTGGCTGTGCCATAGCGGCTGGAACGTAAGATTTTGTTGCCTTTTGTCAACATTTAATCGCAAAGCAACGGGTTTCAATTTTTTTTTTAAAATTACAATATAGCTGCTACTTTTTATTAAATTAATTCGGCCATTTTGGACATAACCCATTATAAATGTGCCCGGTAACGGCAATAGGCTTGCCCCCTTTTACTTGGGACTAATAATACTGGCAAATTGTGGGTGTGTAATGCCGACTGACCTCAAAATATTCGTGTGCGAATATACAAGTCAGCACTGACTTCCCACCGCTGTACTGACTTCAAATCAATTTACATTAGGTTTTTCTTGGGTCAGCGCCCTGTGTAAATCAGCCTTTATAAATACTCGTATTTGTGCAGTTGTTTTTGATAATTTAATCTTACCTGAAGATCGAATCCAGGTAGCACGTAGGTGACGTAGGTCATTCAACCGACTACGTCTAGGCAGTATGCGCATGTAATAATAAGTTAATAACATAGGCTTGATAACTATTACTAAAGTAAATTGATTAAGGATAACAATACTATCTAGAGTACCTATCGATTGTGTTAGTAAATAGTTCTGTAAACAACATTACACATTATTTGTATGTAATTTGCTCAGTGAACTAAATTAGTCACATTGCAATGTGTTATGTGGAATGGAAGCATTAATATAATAGCTGTTTTAATTTTGTTGTACTTATATTTGACTGTAACGAGCATTTCTTTTTGACGTGCCTCGGAGAGCACGTTAAGCTGTCGCCGCGTCGGTCCCGGTTGTCATACGAACATCTATGGCAGTCGTAATGTTAGTTGGAGCCCTAAATCAAAAATCCGACCGGTCTAACTACAGAACTTCGATATCGCCCATGGGTTGTGGAGGTCAGTAGGCAGTCGCTTCACGGAAAATATTGAAGTTCAACCGAATCGCAGTTAGAATGGAAAGCCGACCCCAACTAAAAAGGCTCGGTTGGGAAAAGGCTCGGTGAATGATGAGCATTTTTTTAATATTTTCACTGTCGGATGCACCGGGTAGATGTGGTAAATAGAGAGGAAAGATTTGATTGGTTGTTTGAATTGAATAAACTCCGATATACTGCATTGATGTCGAAATTTTTTTCACAAATTTGTAGATACATTATCCCTGAGTAACATAGGCTACTTTTTATCTCGGTAATGTGTTCCCACGGGAATCGGTAACGAGAAAACTACGTCACGCATCAAGCCACCGTGGCTAGTCGTAAATACGACTAGACCGATCTTCTTGTTTTTTCAGTGTTTCAGTGACCGTTGTCGGCAGGATCTGGGTAATAGGTTACGATACATATCAACGCCAGCGGAGACGCGTGTATCAGTTTTGTACTTATCTATACTATACTATCATCAGTATCCATTCATTATAATCTCAACCTCGAATACCATACGTGAATACGTAGGTACCCACGTAGTTACTCCAAATTCTAGTCCAATAATAGTTGATCTTATTCAATGTAATGGAGCTCTATGCTGCGTGGTTTTACAATCGTCATTATTAGCCCTGCTAGTTGCATATGTGTGGCCCTGTATCTATTATTGTAGTAGATTACCAATCAATGTTCATGCGTGCGCATTAAAGAGTGTTTTTCTTATTTGTAGTCTTGCTTCTCGATACAGTATATCATGAGCCAATGCTATGGATAAATTAAGTGATCAACGAAGTCCACGACTTATCTTATATGAAGGAGCACCATACTACTACATACACCGCACCAGAGGTGTCTGCTGTACAAGACGCAGATTAGACCCTGCGTCGAATACTGCTCTCACCTCTGGGACGGCTCCGCGAAGTATTCTATCTAGGCTATCCGTATTATACGAGAGTGGATTGACAAGTAGTCGGCCTAACACTGATCCATTTAGTTTTAAAAATCAAATCTACCCACATGATTTAGTTCAGTTCAGACCTGTTAATTGTGTGAAGTTTAAAACGTGTGCGATAATTATTTTTAATTTTATAAATTTATTAACAAAGCAATCTGACATCATTTCCGCATATGGAGCAAATCGAGCAGCGTGCCGTCATTAAGTACCTCAATAAGAAGGTTAGATTAAGTAAGGGAGATGTGTGAAAATCTATTTGTTCGTTGATCTGTTTGCGAACAGACAGACACATTAACTGTTGTTGGCTTGTGTGTGTTGTTTGGGTTTTCTATGCAACTTATCAAGAGACAGTAATTAAATCAGGCGGGTGGGGTCGGGTGTTGGTGAATACCTATTTTGGAACTTAGTTAGCATGATCTGAGGTTTCTATCCACATTAGTTATTGTAAAGAATCCTATATCGCGATAATGAAATTTGCACGCGTTTACTTATAAGCAAACACGTTCCAACCAAGAATTTTGCTGTTCTCTCTGAGACAGTCTTGATAATGCCTCGTTTAGAGGCGAAACAATTGTCGACGTTTTGTTGTCCTTTTGATTCTGCGAAAAATTAATGCTATTAATTAATGCTAAAAAGTTTTTTCTTAAAAAATTTTTACTTACCATTGTTTTGTCATGGATTTTCGCCAAGTAACGCCTGTTTCTATCCAATATTCTAAGGAAGAAACATTTTTTTTCAACGCGCTAAATGCTTGGAAGGGAAAATGGCAAAAGTGCACTGAACTTGATGGTGATTACGTTGAAAAATAAAAATATATTTCATTTATTATGTATTCTCGTAGGATGTCCGGAGGTAACGGGAAGCATTGAGCCACTAGCTCAGCGCCGAACAATAGCTTCCTTGGCCGCATTCTACCGTATTTACCACGGCGAGTGTTCTGAAGAGCTTTTCAATCTGACCCTCCCTCTTCCTTCAGATCCTGAACAACGCGTGCCGGGCAGAGATGCCACTCCCACACAGTGGATAGCATGTTCGCGAGAACCGAACGTGTTAAACGTTCGTTTCTCTGCCGAACGATAGCGGCCTGGAACGCCCTGCCTTTGCACGTGTTTCCTCCCACATATAATCCTGGGTTCTTTAAGCGGAGCGTGAAGAGGCACATCAGTAGGTCGTCAAGTTGAGGGCCACTCTCTATAGTATTATGTGCTGTGAGAGTGGCCCACAATCGCTAGACGTCGTCACGACTTACCACCAGGCGGGTGGCGTCAATTTGTGTAACCCAATATAAAAAAAAAGGAGCGCTCCGTACCGGTACGACCGTTAATGTGTGTTATGTATCGGATTCAGTTGTACGAGTCCTATGTTCGATTCTATTTTAAAGAAGTCTGTTCTTGACAACTCTTTTTGATGTTATTTTGCGATTTAACACAGGAGTTGACTCACAGTAGCAAACAAGATTTGCATAATGGAATAGCGTCCAAACGAACTCTATCAGTTAGAGATCATCTATTCAGTAAACTGAAAGAAATATCGTCAGCACAAAGCACGAAATAATTCCTTGCGACAGTACATCATTGAAAACAAATAACAACCTTTCCATTTATTTTGTATTAAGCATTACTAAGGTACTTTTACGGAATTTCAAGTAGCTCCATTTTGAAGCCGTTGCAAAGCTATGTCTGATATGAGACTTACTGAGACCTTGAAATGTTTTTCAAGGGCTGTTTTATATTTATGTATTATTAATATGGAGCATGTGCATAAAGTATTGAATACGTTATAGAAATAGTGGCTTTTCTTTGGTTCTAAAACTGTTTGAAAAAGCGTTACTCTTTTGTCATGAACATGATTGTGAGGTCTCTTAATTCTTAGAAACATATTTTAAAAAGCTTTCTTCGTTAAAAAATATTACACACACACATATCGCGCCTATATCCCCGAAGGGGTAGGCAGAGGTGCGCTACACACCCACAATTTGCCTGTATTTTAGTCCCACGTAATAGGGGGCAAGCCTATTGCCGTCACCGGGCACACATATAATGGATTATGTTCAAAAGGGCCGAATGAAGATAATAAAAAGTAGCAGCTATACTGTAATTATTAAGTAAAAATTTAAACCCATTGCCTTGCGATGAAATGTTGATGAAAGGCAACAAAATCTTACGTGCCAGCCGCTATAGCGCAGCCAATTAAAGTCCTGGGCGTTTCGGGCTAAAAAAAAAAGAAATTATAAATAGATCACAACAACTGATGTCATGGGCAAGACTCGAACCCACGGTCTTTCCCTAACAGGGGGAATGCTCTAATCACTGAGCTACGATGACCAATACCGACCACATCGAATTTTTGCTTCATATCATATTCATAATTTCTAGATCGCGCTATTAAGGTTAGCGTTTTTTTTTATTCCGCCTTAGGCCGCGGCCGCTCTAACGTCCGTAGCGGGGCGTCTCTGGTACAAGCAGAACGTATTTCCAGTGGCGCCCGGCGGACTTTGACCACCTCTGTGGTCTCTGCGGGGGTTAGGTCGGGATGTAAATCCCGCGTCGTTGGGGTAGGGTTTTATCCCGCGTCAGTGAGTGAATCTGGTTGCGTGCTATGGGGCAAAGGCCCCGCAGCACGCAACTCGACTCAACATGGAGGTCGATGGTCTTGGGCGTAGATGAGTCTGCGGCGCCTTCGCCGCCGACTACGGAACTCGGCGGGGAGGGTACGCTCCCTCTCCCTTTCGGCCGCCTCCTTTGCGAGCATGACTTGCTCGCAGAAGGACACGGCCGCGTTCCACCTACTCCCGCTAGAGATCATGGCTTGAAGCATGGTCTTCAGCGAGAATGTACCCACGCCCAGAACCACTACGAGGTCCCGGCGTTGACTCGCCCACGCTGAGCACTCCACCAACGTGTGGAGTGCGGTGTCGTCGTCGGAAACCTCGCAGTGTTGACACCGGGGTGTGATCTCACGATGGTTGCGAAACGGATAACGACCTGCGTCGCACCATGCTGTCTCTGCAGCCAATCGTCCATGATCGGTCTCACCGCCGCGATGGTGGTGGTACCCACTTGGGTTGCTTAAGTCGCACCCTCCATGACTCCATGAGATCCTGGCAGAGCTGGGACCGCTGGTCCTCGATTTCTCGAGACGCAGGCCTGTGGTCCCGCTCCAGCACCTCCTTGCGCCATTAGAACAATGACGCATGGGCTCTCGCTTCCAGGTCCCATGGAGGGGTCCCGGCTAGGAGACATGCAGCCTCTCCGGAGATCGTGCGGTACCCCCTTATTGTTTTGACGGCCAATGTCCTCAACGGTCTATTAAGGAGCGTTGAGTTGTTGGCCGTCAACCTCACCGCCCATACGGGAGCCCCGTATAGGGCCATACTCCGCACGATCACCCGTCGTGACCTTGAGTGCTGCCTCCTGGTACGTTGCACCCCGCGCCGTGACCAGGGTATCGTCGGCGTAGCACGTTACGCCGACGCCCTCAGGCAACGCACCCTGCAGCACCCAGTCGTAGCCGATGTTCCATAGAAGCGGCCCCAGGACCAACCCCTGTGGAACACCGCACGACACATCTCGCCGAGCTGGTCTGAGCCAGCTGGGGAAAGCTATGGCCCTCTCCGAGAGATAGGCCCCGACAATACGACGGAGGTAGAGAGGCGTTCCGTGATACACGAGCGCCTACCTAACGCAGCTCCATGGCAAGGTGTTGAACGCGTTGGCGATGTCAAGAGACACCGCCACCACCACCTTGCCCTGCGAGACTGCTTCCTCCGTCAGGCTCTTCACGCGCATGATCGCACTCACGGTAGATTAAGGTTAGCGTTGGATCGACTACCGCAGTTCTCAATTAAATTTATTTATTCATTTATATCAGGTTACATGAGAACAGTTCTGGATGTTATTAGCTTATTTAAGTCAGCCTTACCTGCAAACGGTGCACCTGTTGACAAATGGACGAGGCTCTACCAAGTGCCAAACTCTATCCAAAGTGCCCGACACCCGCAGTATTCTCGTCACTATTACGCGAAAGCTACAGTGACTGGCCAACTTTGGGCGAATTGAACGCCTCTTGGGGATAAGCACTTAATTTGGTGTTGTGTTATTCTTGTAAATTTCATAAAAAAACTCCGTCTTTTGTACCCACCAATAGTCGCCTCCATAAATTACGGACCATTTTGAACCATTTCATGAGTCATCATTTAAACTATCGTGTTATTAATATTTCCTTCCATTGTGATGTAGTGTAGGTATAATGTTAAATATTGTGTTATATTGTATTGTTGTAAGGTAAGTATATTGTGTTAATCTTATGTGCACTTCGCTGTACCAGTTTTGTTTAGATTGTTCTATATGAATGAAGCCTATAATTGTTGTAAATACGGCAATATATTTAGCAAAAGATTGCGTTTTTGTCATGTTCGAACGCTCACTACCTTTGAACCACTTAATGGAGTATCTTTAGACACACAACCAATTGATGAATCAATTAGTTATTAGTTATTTATTAAAAAAAAAATGTGACTGTTTCGGTGGCGTGGTCGGTAGTGCATCGACTTTCGACTCGGGTTCGATTCCCGGGTCGAATGAAATATTTTTGTGATCCACAAATGTTTGTTTCAGAGTTTGGGTGTTTTCTATGTACCTATATTATGTATGTATTTAGAAATATATAAGTATGTTTATCAGTTGTCTAGATCCCATAGCACAAGCTTATACCTTAGTTTGGGCTAGATGACGTTGTGTGAGAATGTCCAAAATATTTAAATATTTATTTATTTAAGTCCTTACAATGTCAAATCAGACATTTTCTTGCCGCTATGACAACAAATACTAAAAAACAGAATGAAATTAATATTTCCCATACAAGAAATGTGATATCTTTGCTCGTTTTTAGGGTTCCGTAGTTCAAGTTTCGGAACCCTTATAGTTCTGTCCTGTCTGTTCATCCGTCTGTCCTCGACTTTTCTCCTATACTGTGTGTGCTAAAAACATGAAACTTTGCATGGATATGTGTAGTTCCAACTTTGAAAAAGCGCTACAATGAAATTATGAAAAATATTTATTTTTTGATTTACGTATTCGTTTGCGAGATATTCAAGTTTTTAGCTCATTTTTTTTAGGAAAAACAAATTGCCCCCCCCTCTAAAATGTAGACGGCAGGTTAGAAAATCTGAAAATATTTGTGATGGTAGTCCATGTAATGAACTATAAAGGAAAACTATAAAGAATCCGATAACTCTGTAAGTTCAGGGGCTATAGAGGTTTGACTACGGAACCCTATTCTATGCGAGGCCCGATATAGTCTGGTCGTCAATTTAGACATGCGAAGGTGCATAAAATCCCAACAAGGAATTTTTGTCTAGGGTACTTTTATGATAAAACTTACCGTTTTAAATTTAAATTGCGAAAAACTCATTTTTTTGACCTTTGACCTCGCATAATTTTTTTTCCATACACGGGAATGATGGGAATTTTTAAATTTTATTTATAATTATGTTCTGAACAATTTTACTGATTTTCAGCTTGTTGGGATTTTATGCACCTTCACTCTCATTTTTTGGTCTAAATTGACCGGACTAGATACGCACTTGCCGGGGTTTTTTCCTCGATATTGATAACAGCATGAGGTAGACGCTTGAAATATTCATTAAATATTAAGTTAAACAAAAATAAATAATTAAACAAAAATAAATAATTAAACAAAAATAAATAATTAAACATAACTAAATAATTAAACTAAAATAGAACAAATATTTCCTTAGATGCTTGTTCCATTTTAGTTTAATTATTTATTTACATTTACTAAGTATTTCTCCCATAAAACAAACGACTTTTTTGCGTTTTCATAGATAATGGTATGGAACCGATCGTGCGCGAGTCCCACTCGCACTTGACCGGTTGTTTGATTGCACAATCTGGAATATTTCTTTATCAATCAACTTCAACTCCATCGTAAAGCACATTACTTTTTCTCTTCACACTAATATACTGTGTAGTATGTATTTATTTATGTATATAAACAATTACAATTAATGCACTTAAGTTTATTTTGCATTGTACACAAATAACTCTTTCTATTTTGTATCTTTCAGTCCTGTAAGGGACTCTATGTACCATTAAAGGCCCACTAGAAGACATTTCTTTTGAAATATGTAGTGCCTTTGTACTATAACTCCATCCTACTATTAGTCTTTCGCTCATTTAAAACTTGTGTGCATACATTGATAAATAAATAAAAATAAAAACTAAGACTAGGATTTAAAAAGTTGTACAAGGGGACTAACCCTTTGTTTATTAACTAACCCCAGGCCTTTCCCAGGCAGACTTGCAGCGAGACATCGTGTATTGTATTTTTACATTTGGAAACCATCCAAATAGTACTCTTGACATATCAAAAAAATTAAATTTCCCATTGATATCGACGCATACCATCAAACTAATACCTGTGGCGGTTTTATTTTTAAATAGTTATTTTTATGTTAAGCTTCATCACTGTGAGATGTTGCCCTATTAAATATATATCAGTAAGTTTTCAATGAAAGGTCACAGTGTCTGTTTTATGTTATTATAAAATAACAATACAATATTTTCGTTGAAATATTTAAGTATATAATTAGAAAAAAAGATTAATCAATGAATGTAAACTTACCGTTGATGGTTAATCACTAAACTTTTTAATTAGACACTGTATTGTTCACTTTGACCTATTAAATTGAGTTGTCTGTTATCGCGTTTATTTCGAATCATTACGTAGAGTAACGCGCGTGGCGAGTACCCACCTCGGTAGTGTCGCGACTACTGCAGACCATACGTTGTATATATTTATAGTGCGGTGTGTTTATCGATGTTTATTTGTCTATAGATATCTGCTTTAAGTTTTATTATAAATTAAAAATAAAGATTTGTTTAAGTATTTGATTAGAATTATATGTAACACGAGGAATTTAGATAAGTAATACAAATACGAAATGATTATTAATAAAAAAAAAAAAAATTTGGACATTCTCACGCAACATCATCTAGCCCAAATTAAGCTATAAGCTTAATTGCGTTCAATTACTTAGAAAATAATTGTAGCAATATGAGATAGAAGTGTTTTACAATATCGATTGCGATAATTAAAAAAACCAATTTCAAACTGTCCGAATGGGACTAAATTTAAATGAGATCATGAAGTATTGAGAACCTTCTCCTTTTTTGAAATTGGTTAACAACGAACGATTTGAAAACAGTGTCAATTCCCTTTGAATGAAATAATAAGTGAGCGGATGTTTTTTTCCGTTCTACCAAAACCTTCATGACTTCTAAATGATTTCTGGTAAGAAATTCTAGTTTTAGTTCAATTGTTCTTACCTCTCTATATACGAAGGGCACATGAAAAAAAATATGGAAGTCTTGCACATGACTATGTGCAAGACTTCCATATTCATATATATTTCTTGCAAGAGGAGACCTAAATAGTAAGCCGCTTAAGTAAGCTTATAAAAGCGCTGTACAAACTTAGTTAAATCAATATTGTATTTACCTCACTGTTAGCGGCCCTTTGACATGAATGACGATGGATTTTAACGAGTTAATAAGAAAATATACTTCAGAGTTGAGGAAATCCACAACAAGATTAAATATTTAAGTATTCTAATGACTGACAAATAGTTAAAGTGTGTGTGTGTATGTGAATGAGACCTCGGTCATTCTGACAATTCGCCCAACATACCCCTAACTCTTAACCACGCACCTCTATGAATACCGATCTGAATTTAATGAAATTCGGAGGTATTTTTTACCTGACTGCGTCAGCGAGTATGTATGTTTGTATGTATGTTTCTTTGTTTCTCTCTACAGCCCTAACGGCTGGATGGATTTCGACGATTAGGGTTTCAAATGAAAGGTAATTATTTCCCAAGTGTCACTGGGTACATAAAATGTGAATAAAAAGTATACCTTGGCTTTTAAACGCCATAATGTTCGTTGTCAAAAAAAACTTGGTCAAACTTTTTGAGTAGGGTATCAAAATGAAGAGTTTTATATTTAAATTTTATATTTAACTTATATATTTCAATGTAAGTTGGTATGACAAATCGTATTACAAAAGTATGAAACTAAAAAACTATATATATAAAAAAATTTAAACTCCTGTCTTATATTAGTTCAAACCTAGATACAAGGTTAGTCCCGGCTGCTTTTAGTTAAATATCTGGATATGTGCAGTCGGGTTTTTTTATTGTTTAATTATTATTTTTTTATTTAAAAATGCTAGGTTAGTAAGTTATATATATTCAGAACAAGTACTTGAAAGTACAGTACAGGAGAATTGAGAGTGCTCGAACTGTAGTAATTCTATTTCGTGGTACCTTTGTAGCATCTGACCTGGCTGTTTCAGTTTGAATTACAGTAGGTACTTAGTTATAATGTTTTTTTCTAGTGCCCGGTAAGGGAAATATACTGGCCCCCTATTACGTGGGACTAACTAAGTTCCTGGCAAAGTGTGGGTCTGTATGCACCTCTGCCTACCTGATATACGTGTGTCTAACTGTTCAGTACAATTTAGCTTTGACTAAGAATATGTATATTTTTTCTAGGCAATAAACTTTTTTTCTATAATTTTACTATGGGTATATATCGCAAAAACGGTAGTCTTGGGTAATACAAGTGACTGTTTCCTCTACTTTCCAGAACGTTACAACTGACCAAGACTTCACTAGCCCTAAACTTCTAAACTTGGGATCATATTATCAATGTGCGACTTACGGTTTCGATTCAGAGCCATCTACCTGAAGTTAAAGAACTAAACACTATGATACGTTATGTGTGCAGTTGCAATTACGTTTCTACACAACTAAATAGATGGCTTTTGCCAATCATTAAATATATTATATATATATCTTAGTTTTCTCAAATAATTGTCTTTGATAGCTTTGACTATACTGACAGCAGGTACCTTAAGCTATATTCTAAGAGTTGTTGGTTCATGGTCTTTATTTACACAAACAAAAACGTATATAGTTAGGTACTTACAATATTTACCGAAATTCAATTAAAAAATGCTCCGTGTCATTGCTGACATTCGATAGTGAGAAAATTTTCACGATAAATGTTCCCACTATCGAATGTTGACACTCTCATCACTAGACTGACCGTCACTTCAAACCAGCCAAGTGGCAACCGCGTGGTGCCAATTTAACTAATATAAAATAGTAGAGAATGTGTGTCCGGTGATCTCATCAACACATTATCAATGTTGATGACCCATTTCGAGCAGTTCATTCGTCAGCAAATTACTTTTTTTTGTTAAATTAAATTTTACCCCGGTAAAGTGATAATTAACGTTGTAACAGCTGCAATACATACATTATGTGGGTTTATTAGAAGCAGTTAAAAAGTTAAAATACGAGTAAGTCTAGTTCAAATCAACTGATTGATAGACGTGTACAAAGAACAACTGTTATTTTAAAATTTTAAAAATGTGCGACTCGAGAAATCGAACACCAGCGGTCCCAACTGCGCCAGGATCTCATGGAGACTTAGAGGGTGCGACTTGAGCAACCAACGTGGGGAACCACCGTCATCGCGGTAGTGAGACCGATCATGGACGAGTGGCTGCAGAGGCGCCATGGTGAACTCACGTATCGTGAGACGCACATCGTTACCGGGCATGGATGCTTCGGTAGCTATCTGTTTCGCATCCATCGTGAGGTCACACCCCGGTCACTGCAAGGTTTCCGACGACGATACCGCACTCCACAAATTGGTGCTCAGCGTGGGCGAGTCAGCGCCGGGACCTCGTAGTGGGTCTGGGCGTGGATATCCTCTCGCTGGAAACCATGTTCCAAGCCATGGTCTCAAGCGCGAGTAGGTGGAACGCGGCCGTGTCCTTCTGTGAGCAAGTCATGCTTGCGAAGGAGACGGCCGAGAGGGAGAAGGAGCGTACCCTCCCCGCTGAGTTCCGCAGTCAGTGGCCAGGGCGCCGCAGACTACGCCCAGGACCATCGACCTCCATGAACGGGGCCTGAGGACGGCGGGATAGCTACCCGCCGTCCTTATAGAAGCAGGCTAGAAGGGTTCCAGATTCACTCACCGACGCGATAAAACCCAACCCCAACGACCCGGGATTTCCATTCCGACCAAACCCCTGAAGAGTCCACACGGGTGGCCAAAGTCCGCCGGGCGCCACTGGAAATACCTTCTAGTGTCACCAGAGTCGCCCGCAGCAATGGACATGGGAGTGGCCGCGGTCTCGGGGAGTTAAAAAAAAAAGAAAAAAAAGGTCTTATCTATTTATACCTACTACATATATATCATCTATACTTTTTTTTTTTTTTTTTTTTAAATTCCGCGGTGCACGGCTGCGGCCGCTCTAACGTCCGTTGCCGGGCGTATCTGGTTACTAGCAGAGGGTATGTCCAGTGGCGCCCGGCGGACTTTGACCACCTCTGTGGTCTCTGCGGGTGTTTGGTCGGGACGAAAATCCCGCGTCATTGGGGTCGGGTTTTATCCCGCGTCAGTGAGTGAATCTGGTTGCGTGCTATGGGGCAAAGGCCCCGCAGCACGCAACCCTTCTAGCCTGCTTCTGTAAGGACGGTGGGTGGCAATCCCGCCGTCCTCAGGCCCCGATCATGGAGGACGATAGTCTTGGGCGTAGTCGCGTAGTCTGGGGCGGCCTGGCCGCCGACTACGGAACTCGGCGGGGAGGGTACGCTCCCTCTCCCTCCCGGCCGCCTCCTTCGCGAGCAGACTTGCTCGCAGAAGGACACGGCCGCGTTCCACCTACTCCCGCTGGATACCATGGCTTGAAGCATGGTCCCCAGCGAGAGGGTATCCACGCCCAGACCCACTACGAGGTCCCGGCGCTGACTCGCCCACGCTGAGCACTCCACCAACGTGTGGAGTGCGGTGTCGTCGTCGGAAACCTCGCAGTGTTGACACCGGGGTGTGACCTCACGATGCATGCGAAACAGATAGCTACCGAAGCATCCATGCCCGGCAACGATCTGCGTCGCACGGTACGTGAGGTCACCATGCTGCCTCTGCAGCCAATCGTCCATGATCGGTCTCACCGCCGCGATGAAGATGGCACCCCCCTTGGGTTGCTCAAGTCGCACCCTCCATGACTCCATGAGATCCTGGCGGAGTTGGGACCGCTGGTCCTCGATTTCTCGAGACGCAGGCCTGTGGTCCCGCTCCAGCGCCTCCTTGCGCCATTGGAACAATGACGCAAGGGCTCTCGCTTCCAGGTCCCATGGAGGGGTCCCAGCTAGGAGACATGCAGCCTCTCCGGAGATCGTGCGGTACCCCCGTACGGTTCTGACGGCCAAGGTTCTAAGTGGTCTGTTTAACAGAGTCACGTTCCCCTTGACGCCAACCTATCCGCCCATACGGGAGCCCCGTATAGGGCCATACTCCGCACGATCCCCAGGTACAGTCTCCTGCAGGAGGCGTTGGGTCCCTTTAGGTTGGGCATCAGTCGCGAAAGCGCGACCGATGCCTGCGTTACCTTGGGGACCAAACTTCGGAAATGTGGTCCGAAGTTCCATCGGCTATCAAGTACGATCCCTAGGTACTTCATCGAGGGCTTGATGCCGATGCTAACGCCTCCCACATTTATGCTGGAACCTTCTGGTGGACCGTTCCGAGGTCTGTGAAAACACAGAACCTCGGACTTGTGCAAGGCCACCTCCAGTCCCAGCTGCCGTATCCGACCCACGACTCGAGCAACACCCGTCGTGACCTTGAATGCTACCTCCTGGTACGTTGCACCCCGCGCCGTGACGAGGGTATCGTCGGCGTAGCACGTTACGCCGACACCCCTAGGCAACGCACCCCGCAGCACCCAGTCGTAGCCGATGTTCCACAGAAGCGAATCCAACCCCTGCGGAACACCGCACGACACATCTCACCGAGCTGGCCCGAGCCAGCTGGGGAAAGCTATGGCCCTCTCCGAGAGAAAGGACCCGACAATACGACGGAGGTAGAGAGACGTTTCGTTATACACGAGCGCCTCCCTAACGCAGCTTCATGGCAAGGTGTTAAACGCGTTGGCGATGTCAAGAGACACCGCCACCACCACCTTGCCCTGCGAGACTGCTTCCTCCGTCAGGCTCTTCACGCGCATGATCGCGCTTACGGTGGAGCGTCCCCGACGGAAACCGAACTGGTTATCCGCCAGGTCTGGCCCCACACTCGTGAGATGCTCGACGAGGCGTTCCGCGATAATTCGCTCAAAGAGCTTACACACCTCGTCGAGCAACACGATCGGCCGGTATCCGGACGGTGAGTCCACCGGCCGCCCCGCCTTGCGGATCAGGACCAGTTTCCCCGTCCTCCACACCTCGGGAAACTGGCCCCTTTCGAGGCATGCGCTAAAGAGTGGCCGGGGGCAGTGATTTTCCGGCGTTTAAGCCGGAGTACTGCCGCACCTAGCTCCCCCACCCTGACTTCGGGTACGTCGTCTTCGCTGGTGCTATCCGCGTCGGGCAGAGACGGAGCCATGCGCGGAGGGACGTGCTCCTCCGCGCTCGGCGGAAACAGGGAGCCCATGACCCGCTCCAGCTGCTGCGGCTGGAGACTCTGGGTCAGTGGGGGCGCCCTAGGTCGGAATTTCTCCCTGACCTGTAGGTACGGGCGCCCCCATGGGTTCTGCTGCAGGGTCTCCAGGCGCTCCTCGCGGGCCGCCGTCTTGGCCCGCTATATCGTCTCCTGGAGGTTACCTTTAGCCTCCCTGTATGCCTGAAAAAGCTCCGCCTCTCGGGCTGCCGCGTCGTCTGGGCGGCGACGCCTCCGGCGAAACCTGGTGTACCGGCGGCGGGCGGAGATGCATGCTGCGCGCAGCTCTGCAATCTCCAGCGACCACCAGTACACCGGCTTCCTGGCCGGTCTGGGTGTAACCCTAGGCGTCGCCGCATCACAGATTTGCGACATGGCTCTCCTGAACCACTCCGCCTCGGCATCCACATCGGCAGGCCGGTCCGGCGCCGGAATCCAGGCCTGCACGATGGATGCCTCCAGGAGAGCCTCCCGATCCAGATGGTGAAGTGCCCAACGCGGATCCGGGGGATTTGCCACCGGCTGTGGGAGGTCAGGTGGGGGGACGACATCGAACCGGATGTACCGATGATCCGAGTGCGTCTCCTCACCCTCCTCCACGCGCCAGCCTGTAATACGGCGGGCGAGGTCAGGGGATGCGAACGTTACGTCCACGATCGATTCCCCCCCCCGCCGCCAATAGGTGGCGACATTCCCCCGGTTGAGGACCTCCAGACCACGTGTTCTGGCCCAGTCCTCAAGAAGCCTCCCTTTGTCCCTGGTTTCCCGGGAGCCCCACGCCTCACTCCAGGCGTTGAAGTCTCCCAGGAGCAGGACAGGGCGAGGACGGCACGCAGCGAAGACGACGTCGAGCTCAGTGAGCCATAGCTCAAACTGAGACTCGTCAATGTTCGGCGAGATGTAGGTGGCCACGACTGCCAACCCATCATAATCCGCCGCAACACACCCGCGGCCCCTTGCAATGATCGCAAGGCGCGAGTTGTCTGCGGCGGACCCCCCAAAGATACAACAGGCCGAGCCGTCCTCGTCCACCGGGCTTCCCGGGTGGACGTAGTACGGCTCGGCGACCACGGCCAAGTTTATGGACCACTGCCGGATGCTCTGGTACAGAAGATCCTGAGCAGCACGGCAGTGGTTCAAATTCACTTGCAGGATACGGATACGGGCGTCAGACATTAATTGACGTCCATAACCGCATCCCGCCGCGAAATAACTGGCCGCGCAAGGGCGGCACCCCCACCGCTCTCAGCAGACGGACGAGGTTTTGGTCTCGAGGCGGCGCAGGTTGTGCTGCCGACCCGGTGATCCGCGGTCTTGCCCTCCGCCTCGCATCTAAAGCAGCGAGCCGGGGCGTCACAGGCACTTGCCTTGTGACCGGGCCGGCTGCAGCGGAAGCACCGATCGCCCACGGTGACTTCCGCTGTACACTGCACTCCTAAGTGCCCCACCACCATGCACCGGAAACATCTGGTTTCCCGGGCACGAAGGAGGTGCACCTGCGCCTTCAGGAAGCCCCCTACGAGGAGGCTTCGTCCGTCCGCCACTTTCAGTGCCGCCGCGACGGGGCACTGGACGACTGTCATCCCGTGACCAGTGGAGCCGAAGGAGATATCTCCAGCCTTCACCTGGTCACGGGGGCAGCCGCCCGCCTCCACGACGGCGGAGACAACTTCCTCCGTCGTGGCCGCGTCATCCAGACCCGTGATGCGCAATGCGGCGCATTTGGTGGGTCTGGTGACGCGGACGGCTTCTTGGTCCAGCGCGTCCCTAAGCTGAGCCGCTAGGGCGTCAGCTTTAGGGCCGCTGGAGGCGCCGGAGACCTCGAGGAGGCGAGCCCCGGTGCGTGTCGTCTTGCACCGGAGCCCGCCCTGTATATCGAGGGCCAAGAGGTTGACTGAGGACTTCACAGTCCTCAGTACGTCGGCGTACCCCACCCCCTTCTCCACACCTACCGTCGTCACCGTCAGGACGACGGCGGTGGAGCGAGGAGGGTGGGGCCTCTTCGGCGCCTTCGCCGCGGCGGCTTTGGCCGCTTTCTTTGCGGCCTTCGTCTTCCTCTTCTTGGCTCCCACTACTTCCCATCCCTCCCGTCTGGAGGGATGTAAGGAAGCAGCGGGAGCGACGATAGAGGAAGAGGAGGCGGCAGGGGTGCCACTCTTCTTGCCGCGCCCCTTGGCCTTTCGCGCCTGGGCCGCGGTCTCAGCCGGTATCCGGCTCACCGAAGCGGACGGGGGCGGAGCGGGGCGGCGGACAGCAGGTGTGCCGCTAGGACCGGGAGCGGGAGCACCGCCAACAGCCGCCGCGTATGAAAACGCGGGGCGCGCTAGCGGAGGGCGGTACGCCCGGTCCTCCAGGACCGCGAGGTGCCTCTCGATCGCCGTCAGGACCTGCACCATAGTCGGCACAGGCTGTGGTGGCGAGGCGGGCGCCGTGGTGGGCGCGGTCCTAGGCGCCGTCTTCGGCGCTAGTCCAGCCGTCAGAGGAGGAGGCGGGATGGGACCTGGAGGTGCCTTGGCCACTGTGGTCAACTCAGCGACCTCCCGACGCAGATCTTCCATCTCCTTTCGGGAGGCAGTGAGCTCCACCTCCAGGCTCGCAACCTGCTTGCGGAGCTTCGCCTCCTCCTTTGTGGCGCTCCGCGCGAGGAGCTTGTCAAGGGCGGATTGGGCTTCATCCACCAGTGAAGCCACAATCTTCTTCCTCCCCGACATGTTCTTACTCCCCCGCATGGCCGCGTTCATGCGGGAGAGAATACTCATGATCTCCCGCGCGGGCGGCACACCGATATCCCTGCGACTGCGTAGGGACGGTACAGATGACGGGGGTGGCGTCGGCGGGCGCACTCTGTAGGCGCTGAGACGCGTGCGCACCGTCTTCACCGGCACCTCCTCCTCCGAATCGCTGGAGAGGAGGGACCCCCACCCAGAGCAACTAGTGCTCCGGTCACGCGGCAGCCCCCCCTTCTCGAGGGTCCTCTTCTGCGAAGCAGAACGGCCCTTACCCTTCACACTACTGGGAGCTGGCCCACCGTCAGTCCCAGCAGCAACATTTCCTTGGGGCGTCGACGTCGCGCTGCAACTAGGCGGCGCTACGCGAGCCCCCAAATCAAGAGGCATCGAATTCCGTGTTTCATGCGGTAGGTCGTCGGCTGAGACTGCCCGGGAAAGGGCAGTGTCAGTACCGGGGGTCTCGTCAGGCATATCCATGATAGCACAATTAATCGCAATGTTGGCCACACAAGTCTCGATATCGACGTTCGGTCACCCAACTTGCCACTGCGTTACCGTGGTCAAGTTGGGGTCCAGGGCGGACGGCGAGGACGTAGTCGAATCTCTTGGGGCCCCGCCCCATATCATCTATACTTATAATAAATCTTTAGAAGTGAAAATTCTGTACATTGAAAATATCAAAAAAAATAATGGCAGGTGTGTTACTAGACCAACACCGAACCCAACCGGTTCGATTACGATGAAACTTGGTATAATTATTCTTTAATATCCTGGGCACCTACTGGCTTACTTTATATCTCGGAAAAGTATATACAGTAAAAAACAAACTTAATTTTGCGGTTCGATCCCTAGACCCGATTACTGTACCAACCGCAAATAATAAGTTTGTCGAAGGTTATGTCACCTGCAGTGCAGTTCACTAAGGGGCGCTGCACACGGCTAAGATACTATAATATTTTATCTTAAGATACAATATCGCTCGCCATACAATTCAATGGACTATCACACACGACGAAGATAATATATAATATTTCATATTTTCGTACCTTAAGATGAATTTGTATGGTATAATAGAGAATATAATAGAAGATATAATAGAGAAACTGTTGTAGGGGGGCTTTATGAACGCAATAAAACCTAAAACAATGGTTTAATAAAATTTAGTTCTAAACTTTTGTCTGTTTCTCTGAATGTTTGAACACGCTAATCTCAGAAACGGCTTAACCGATTTAAATTTGCGGTTTTCAGTAATGCGTTGTGGTTTATTCAACTTAACATTTGAGGTTTGGTTTTCAATCGGTTCATAAATAAAAAAGTTATATAGATCTAAAGTAACACGCAGGCGGAGCTGCGGGCAACAGCTTGTACAAAATATATGTATCTTTATCAATACAATATTAGATAGGTACCATATTAAAACTATTTCTTATATCGAGCTAAAACAGCAAAATAATTAAAAAAAAACCAAACAAAGATTTATTGAGAAGGGAGAAAACTATTTAAACGCGTCCTCGATCTTAAGTGTGAGAGATGGTTTTCCCACATTCGTTCTAGGAAAGTACGGTTCTACCAATGAAATGACGGATTTTTAATTGGGGTCCATATACCTAGTCATTTATTTAGTCTAGATGTTACAAGTAGAAGGCCACAGTCTTTGCCTACCGCAACAACAATGTATACTTACTAAGAAATTTGTTTATTTTTTTAAACGCGCTAATCTCAGGAGGTTTTGTGTAGAGTACTTAGTGAGAAACAAGAAAGGCTATCAGCTGTATGACATCTACGACCAATAGAAGTGGAGCAGCAATGAACCAAGTTGCAAAGTAGGAAACATGTAATATAAAGTACAGTAATGTATTTAAATAACAGCTGCATGAACAAAAAAATTGAGATAATGTTATCAATGTTTCGTAATCACAATACTCGTAATATGACCGCAAGAGTTTGACCATTGTTTACGGTGGTTACATAAATAAATATACATAGAATGTATACCAGTACATATAGGTAAAGGTGATGACACCTTCGAACGTTCCAAGCATATTTGCATGTCTTGTGCAAGCGTTGTTTCTGCGTCCGTGAAAGGCTTCAAACGCTACTTTGCAGGAGATTGAAAGATAGAAGAAGAAAGAAAGAATATTTTGATCACTGCATCATGCACTTTGCAGTTTTTTACAAAAAAAATATAAATACGTATAAACAACACTTATACGTAGGTCACACTATAAGTTTTGCGTAACTTAAAAAAACAACATGTTAAAACCAAAATATTATGTTTATTGCTTTTCAAAATACTCTCCTATACATTTTAAACATTTTTTCATGCGATCCAACTAGTTTTTAAAACAGGAGGACCACAGATCTGAAGGCATGTTTTCTACGTGCTGATTGAACGCTATCACTGCCTCTTCGGAGTTGGTAAAAGTGAAACCTCTCATCAAATCTTTGATTTTGGGGAAAATACAGAAATCACAGGGTACTAGGTCGGGGCTATGCGCAGGATGGGTGACGAGTTGTACTTTTTCGAAAGCTAAAAATGACTTTGTTTTGTTGGCCGTGTGTGAAGAAGTGTTGTCATGATGTAAGAGAACGCGACTTTTGGGTCGTCTTTTGCGAATTTTTTCTAACACTGGGTAAACAAATGGTAGAATACTACTCGGCATTAACACTCTTTTGATCTTCAAGTGGAATTGTACAGATGGGATCCGTAGCTGAGAAAAAAAACGCGATCATTTTTTTACCAACGTTTCTCGCCTGCCTCACTTCACAAGATTGCTGTTTTTTTTCGGGTTTCTAAACAATAAAGCCACGTATCGTCTCCTGTGACAGTGTTATAAACAGCATTTGAATGCCCGTGGTCGTACTTCAGTAGCATCTGTGAGCACCATTCCATGCGAGCCCGCTTCTGCTCCGCTGTCAGTTCATGAGGGATCCAACGACAACAAAGTTTCCGAACTTTCCATTCTTCGTGTAAAATTTTCTGGATTTGACTCATACCAATCCCCAACAGTCCTCGAATTGTCTCATAGGTAATCTGCGGATTTTCTTCAATTAACCACTTAATAGTAGCCACATTATTTTCATTGACGGCAGTTGAAGGCCGCCCTTCACGAAATTCGTCATGTAAAGAAACTCGACCTCTCTCAAATTCAGCAAACCATCGCCTCACGGTGCTTAAACAAGGTGCTTCTCTCCCAAAAGCATTTTGAAGACGAGCGGCGCAGTCTTGCGGAGAGAGAGAACTTTTAAAATCATAAAAAATCATCGCTATAAAATATTTTCGACTTAATTCCATTTTCGTTGCATACGTAGAACTTTGATGTGTGATAAAAAACAATTGACAAATGATTTCCCGCCAGTTGTGTTTTTTTATTACTAAGAAGGTTGAATTTCGTCAATTCTTACTTAAGTGATAGGGTCCAGAAAGTAGTGATCAATGGTAAACAGTCACCTGGTTCTCCTGTAGCAATGGGGGTACCGCAGGGTTCAATTTTGGGACCTTTTCTTTTTCTAGTATATATTAATGATCTCCCTCACCTCATAAGAGACGACCACGAGGTAGTTTTGTTTGCTGATGACACTTCTTTAATATTTAAAGTTAAACGTGGACAGCGCGAACTTGACGATGTAAACATTGCCCTCTCTAGGATAGTCCACTGGTTTTGTGCTAATAATTTATTATTAAATGAAAATAAAACTAAATGTGTAAGATTCACCTTACCTAATGTAAGACTTGTTAAAACCAGTGTTAAGGTTAGGGATGATATAATAGAATTAGTCGATGACACTGTCTTTCTGGGCATAACGTTAGACTCCAAATTGCAATGGGGGCCTCATATCGGGAAAATTTCGGCCAGGCTTAGTTCAGCAGCCTATGCTGTCAAAAAGATCCGACAACTTACAGACATTAAAATGGCGCGTCTTGTCTGCTTCAGCTACTTCCACAGTATCATGACATATGGCATACTACTGTGGGGTAACGCTGCCGATATTGAATGCATCTTTGTGTTGCAGAAGAGGGCTGTCCGGACTATCTATGGAATGGGGTCTCGGGAGTCATTAAGAGATAAGTTTAAGCATATTAACATCCTTACAGTGTATTCACAGTATATTTATGAAATTTTATTATAAACCCACAAGAACAAAAGTAAATTTGTGAAAAATAGTGATAATCATAATCTAAACTTAAGAAATAAGGATAAACTGGCTGTTCCTAAATTTAGGCTTCATAAAGTGAGTAATTCTTTTGCGGGGAACTTTATTCGAATGTACAATACATTGCCAACCGAAATAGCAAATTTATCTGTTAATAAATTTAAAAAACTAATAAAACATAAATTGTGCCATAAAGCTTATTATAGTATTAATGATTTCTTAGATGACAAGGCGGCCTGGTTGTAACACGAATTGCTCCTTTCTAAATAACTCTGTATTAGATTTAAGATGAAATATTTTGGAAAAAAGCCGAACTGAGTTTCTTGAGGGCTCTTCTCAGTCTCGTTGCATTTTGGAACCCTCGGTAGAGTCACACCAACTTTTGACGAATCTAAATAATTTTCTAAAAATTTCAAAGATAATAAACGTTATTTTATTTTATTTTATTTTGTCCCGCACCGCGAACTAGTTCAGACTAACTAGTTAACTTCAGAGCGGTAAAAATCAAGCATTACCTATTAGCGAAATCATCGATGAACATCAATAGAGCCACGTTTTTAAAAAAGAATAAGAAGAGCCTGCCGTTTGTGGTTGAGACACTAGGGCAATGATATTATCATTGCACTAGGTTTAACGCATCCAAGCGCTCGCTAACGTTTTTAGAGATAGAAAGTTGTTTATTTTCTGGCTCGTGGTATATATAGAGTATAGGTGTCTCGCTGAGATCTAGGAAACCCAAGCTAACCTGACCTGCAAGTGCTACCATCCCTAAGGGCGTAGGTATTTTGCCAGACATATTGTCGGTCCCACGTAATAAGGGTCAATCTTTTAGCAGTTACAGCGGGCACCTATCAGTTAGATACTTACAATCTCTGAAGCCTTGGCATTGTTCCTCCTGAAGAAACTTCTTATTCACTGATATATAACTAGGAATTTAAGGTATCATGGTAACAATTATAGGTTAGGGTGCGGTGGCCCTTAAGCCACCAACATGTTAACTTTATACCAAAAGTGAAATAGCTTAATTTCTACATTCGTTTCTACAATTCTTTATAACACAATTTGATGATCATTAACTATTTTTGGAAATGAAAAGTGTTTCTCTGACGTCATAATAATATGTTACTTAAATTAAACATAATCCCTTGTATATTGTACTTACCTATTTTGATTATGAAGTACGAGTACCAATTTAAAGGTACATACTCGTAATTTCCCAAGGGTGTTGTACTTAATACAAGTTATTAATGACTCTGCATGAATGTTGAAAAACAATTTTTACAAACGACTGGTGGAAGCATGCGACTTCGTTCATTGGAAGAATCCTCTGAAAGTGCTCGGTAGAGATATTTTTTTTGCCCAAATATTACAATACTAACACATTTTTTCCGCATCCTTGCTAACTAGAAATGGTCCTAGAATGGAAGAACTGCCGTATTGAATGGTAATGTCAATTCTTATCAATCTAATTAATATTTACCGCTATCGAAAAATTCCACCGCAACATAGGTACTTGGCCCACTGGAAATGGTTTTCAGAATGCTAGTACTATTGCCCCATTGTATGGCATTGTCAATTATTATTCTTATTTCACTTAATTACATATTTCGAAAAATTCCTTTGGGTCATCTCCGACTGGTAATATTTCCGGAATGAAATATCTTTGCCACATTCGATAGCATCCATACTCATTCCTTTACAATACTTTACATCATAGTCAACTAGAATTGCTACCAGATTGCTAGCAGAAATGCCACATTAAATGAAATAAACCAGAAACTGACCAGCCGTCATCAATATTTAGTTTTCGAGTGCTATTATTTGTAGAACAGTTAGTAATGATTTGTGTATCATGTTACGATATCGCGATGAAATTGTTTTCTTTCCTTATCAGTTCGTATTTTGTTCGTTAACAGACCGTCAATTTTATTGTGTGCTATAAGTTTATGACCTACACGAGACTGTGTTTACCGATGACCGATAAAACTATGACATAATGCTGACGAATTCTTAAAAAAAAAGAAAATCTAGAAAGTAATGTTCCCGAACGGGTGGAATCAAGAATAAACCACTTTATCATTTAGGTCACAAAAGACACTTATGCAAGATTTTAAATGTTCATTTACTGCCAGATTCTCAAAGCAACAGATATAGCGTGTGAGGCGTGAGTCTCGAGAAATCGAGGACCAGCGGTTCCAACTCCGCCAGGATCTCATGGAGACATGGGGGGTGCGACTTGAGCAACCAAAGTGGGTAACCACCGTCATCGCGGCGGTGAGACTGATCATGGACGAGTGGCTGCAACGGCAGCATGGTGACCTCACGTATCGTGCGACCCAGGTCGTTGCCGGGCATGGATGCTTCGGTAGCTATCTGTTTCGCATCCGTGCGTTCGTGCGGTCACACCCCGGTGTGAACACTGAGACGTTTCCGACGACGACACCGCACTCCACACGTTGGTGGAGAGTTCAGCGTGGGCGAGTCAGCGCCGGGACCTCGTACTGGGTCTGGGCGTGGATGCCTTCTCGCTGGAGACGCTAAAGATAATCGACCTCCATGATCGGGCCTTGAGAACGTTGGGATTGTCACCCGCCGTCCTTACATAAGCAGGCTAGAAGAGTCACGTGTCGTGGGACTAAGGCCTTACAGCACACATCCCGATTCATTCACTGACGCGGGATAAAACTCTTCCCCAACGTCGTGGAGTTAAAAAAAAGGGTAGAGCCTGTGAGTAAGAATCTGGCAAGAATTCTCACGGCCACTCAGAAGTGTTAACTACATTTTGCCAGTGGCCAGTAGCTCCGTTGGTCTTGTAGTGTTTTATTGGTCGGACAGTAGTAGGTGCTCAGCGTGTTTGTGACAGTTTAGGCATTTAAGATACATGTTGTTTCTAATCTGCTATTTTTTTTGTAGAATGTACACGGATCTGGCCAGGGACAGGAGAATAGGCTGTCAATTTATTTCCCACTGCATAAGTGGCAACATTAATCTTGCATTCCGTATGCATCAAATAGAGAACACATTACAGGTGTTTAAAGCTAAATGTGAGCGTAATAAGTGCAACTGTCTACCATTCGGGAATACAGACGTGATTTGTGTCTATCTAATGTAAAAAAACAGGTAGAGATAGCTGTTTAATTAAGTTTAATATATCAATCATTTGTCACGTTAATTAACACAAAATTAATTAATGAGGAAATATTAGAGCAAAAGCGTGACTATTATTATACTATACTATTATTATAGAACGAAACAGTTTATGAGCTATGTGCGATAAAATGCCGCGCTGCCATGTTGTTATCGATGCACTCGTGTAATCGATTAATCCACGATTTACTAAGCCGTAGTAGCTTAAAGTAATATAATATTATTGTTCATTTATCTTTTATAGTCCGAGACGCCAAGGAATTTAATTGGCTGTGCCACAGCGGCTAGCACGTAAGATTCTGTTGCCTTTCATCAACATTTCATAGCAAAGCAACGGGTTTAAATTTTTTTTATAATTACAATATAGCTGCTACTTTTTATTAAATTCATTCGGCCATTTTGGACATAACCCATTACAAATGTGCCCGGTGACGGCAATAGGCTGGCCCCCTATTACGTGGGACTGGAAATACTGGCAAATTGTGGGTGTATAATGCACCTCTGCCTACCCCTTCAGGGATATAGGCGTGATATGTGTGTGTGTTATTTTTTCTAATTCCAAATGAACAACAAAATGAAAGCACATATCACACGTGACAAACAAAAGTGTATTATGTTGAAAAACGGTGTATTGAGATATCGCGTTTCAAAGTTTAGAAAATTTATATTTTCGAAACTACTAGCCTTGCCTAACCGAAATTTGAAATATTGTGTTGATAGTGAGTAGTATTTAATAATAATACCATGTTACTTGTACGAAATATATTGCCTACTTGAGAAAAAAGTTATAAGTAAAATTCTGTATGGATTTAAAAAAAATTATTCCAAAAAAATAGTAATTCTGAATAGAGATTTTACCCATTCCCCTTTTTTTGTGCGGTGTCGTCGTCGGAAACCTCGTAGTGTTGACACCGGGGTGTGACCTCACGATGGATGCGAAACAGATAGCTACCGAAACATCCATGCCCGGTAACGATCTGCGTCGCACGATACGTGAGGTCACCATGCCGCCTCTGCAGCCACTCGTCCATGATCGGTCTCATCGCCGCGATGACGGTAGTTCCCTACTTTGGTTGCTGAAGTCTCACCCTCCAAATCTCCATGAGATCCTGGTCCGTCCGTCGTCGTCCGTCATCCCGATCGTGGAGGTGGGACCACTGGTCCTCGATTCCGCGAGTCGCAGGCCCAGGAGCCCTGTATAAGGCTATACTCCGCACGATCCCCAGGTACAGTCTCCTGCAGGAGGCGTTTGGTCCCTTTAGGTTGGGCATGAGTCGCGAAAGCGCGACTGATGCCTCCGTCACTTTGGGGGCCAAACTTCGGAAATGTGGTCCGAAGTTTCATCGGCTATCAAGTACGATCCCTAGGTACTTCATCGAGGGCTTGATGCCGATGCTAACGCCTCCTACAGTTATGCTGGAACCTTCAGGTGGACCGTTCCGAGGTCCGTGAAAATAAAGCACTTGTAATAAAGCAGGGCCACCTCCAGTCCCAGCCGCCGTATCCGACCCACGACTTGAGCAACACCCGTCGTGACCTTGAGTGCTGCCTCCTGATGCGTTACACCCCGTGCCGTGACAAGGGTATAGTCGGCACGGCACGCCGACGCCCTTAGGCAACGCACCCCGCAGCACCCAGTCGTAGCCGATGTTCCACAGAAGCGGTCCCAGTACCGACCCCTGCGGAACATCGCACGACACATCTCGCCGAGCTGGGCTGAGCCAGCTAGGGTAAGCTATGGTCCTCTCCGAAAGGTAAGCCCCGACAATACGATGGAGGTAGAGAGGCGTTTCGTGATACACGAGCGCCTCTCTCGTTGGTTTTTCGGGTACATAGGATGGATCACTGTCGGTATCGTCAGCAAACGGGTCTCTATTCTCCTCATTTGAGGTACTATCCGGTGTCCTTACGCGCGTGCTTATTGCTTTCATTATTAATTCTGTTCTCTTACTTCGCTTCATTGTGATGAATTAACTAAAACATTTAATTTTTCAAATAAATACCTTAAATTGGCGTTATTAATATATAATCAGTCACAACACATTATGAAGGTTAAGCAACATCTAGCCAGGCCGGTCTTAGGACGGGTGACCAATTCTAAAGCCATTTTGTGATCTTTCCGTGCATCGGAGAGCACGATAAGCCGTCGGTCCCGGCTGTCATACGAACAACTATGACAGTCGTTACGGGTATATGGAGCCCTAAAATCAAAATCCTGGTGGTCTAACTACGGAACTTTGATATCGCCCATGGGTTGTGGAGGTCAGATGGCAGTCGCTCCACGTAAAATATCGAAGTTCAGCCGGATCGCAGTTAGACTGGAAAGCCGACCCCAAATGAGTTGGAAAAAGGCTCGGTAGATGACCAGTCTAAAAGGTAGTATTTGACTTGAAACTCCCAACTACGGAATAAAGTTGACAAGCAAAATAGTATTATACCACGAATATTAGGGGTTATAAAGTATCATTTGAAAATAAGTTCGATGAAATTTACATTTTAAATAAACTTGAACAGGTAAAAGTGTATTATTTCCAATAAAATTTCAAAAATGTATTTATCCGAACAGGTAAAAGCTTAACATAATACTGTACAACATACTCACAATTTTATATTTTGTCACGAAAACGACGGCAGGATGCGAAATAACTCGCAGTGACACGTGGGACACGGGCGATCGATGCGCGGCAACTGAATTATCTAATATGCGATTGTTTCAACTGTTTCGAGAATGGTGCGCACGAACAGTTAATATATCGCACGTTTGTGACGTGCGATATATTAAAACAAACTTTTTTCCAAAAAAAATCTACTTCTGTTTGGCTAATCTCTAAAATGACTAGACCGATGGACGGAACTTTTACTGACTAACTGACTAAAAGTCCCACATTCCCTGGGTAAAAAGTAGCCGAAGCAGTAGCTTAAGCTACTTTTACCCTGGGAATTGGGAATCTAGAAAATTTATCCACGCGGGGTCATTTCGAGACTTGAAGATAAATGTACATATACATACCTAATATTTACATACTTAACTAAACACAAAATCTAATATAATACATTATAAATTTAGAATCCGTCCCGCATTGTTCCCGGAGGAAAAGTGCCCATGATGCTAGCTGGGTTGCAGCGCTAAATGGCAATGAACAGCCAAATTTTAATGATCTACTGTTGGTTATTCCCATAGGAATTGAGAATAAGAAACTTCTAAACCTAGAGATGCTACACGGACGGAGCCACGGGCATTAACTGTGTAGCTGTACAACAACAAAAATACATCACGGCACGCATTTAATAGCCATGTCAGGAATAAACCTCTATCTACGTCACCTGCATGAACCATTATAACGCGACCCATTTATTAATACCACTCTACTAAACATAGAGATGGTAATAGGTCTAATTATATTGGTTTTCAAATAGAATCTGGGTCGGGTCAGTAACGTTTGTGATGTATAATTAGCTTTAGCGCCATACTGCGACATATTTAGCCTAGTAAGAGGTTAAAGAAAGGGTAAAAGAGAAGTAGGAATTTTTATGATGTGGCGGGTAAAGGCTAGACTAGCTGAAGGTCACAGCTCCGTGTCAATATACGAGGTATTTTGTATATCAATGACGATAACACTTTTTTCTCGCATTAAATTTTCGTGAAATAGGTCACACTATAAGATATGCGTAACTTAAAAAAACAACATGTTAAAACCAAAATATTTTGTTTATTGCTTTTCAAAATACTCTCCTTTACATTTTAAACATTTTTTCATGCGATCGAACCTTTTTTTAAAACAGGAGGACCACAGTTCTGAAGGCATGTTTTCTACGTGCTGATTGAACGCTATCACTGCCTCTTCGGAGTTGATAAAAGTGAAACCTCTCATCAAATCTTTGATTTTGGGGAAAATACAGAAATCACAGGATGCTAGGTCGGGGCTATGCGCAGGTTGGTTGACGAGTTGTTCTTTTTCGGAAGCTAAAAATGACTTTGTTTTGTTGGCCGTGTGTGAAGAAGCGTTGTCATGATGTAGGATTGGGTCGCCTGTCGCGAACGTTTTCTGTCACCCTGGGTAAACAAATGGTAGAATACCACTCGGCATTAACACTCTTTTGATCTTCAAGTGGAATTGTACAGATGGGACCCGTAGCTGAGAAAAAAAACGCGATTATTTTTTTACCAACGTTTCTCGCCTGCCTCACTTTTGTTGGCTTGTTCTCATTTTCAAACACCCATTCACAAGATATAAATCCACGTTTCGTCTCCTGTGTCAATGTCATAAACAGCATTAGAATGTCCGTAGTCGTACTTCAGTAGCATCTGTGAGCACCAGTCCACGCAAGCCCGCTTCTGCTCCGCTGTCAGTTCATGAGGGATCCAACGACAATAAAGTTTCCGAACTTTCAATTCTTCGTGTAAAATTTTCTGAATTTGACTCATACCAATCCCCAATAGTCATTGATTTGTCTCATAGGTAATCCGCGGGTTTTCTTCAATTAACCGCTTAACAGTAGCCACATCATTTTCGTTGACGGCAGTTGAAGGCCGCCCTTCACGAAATTCGTCATGTAAAGAAACTCGACCTCTCTCAAATTCAGCAAACCATCGCCTCACGGTGCTCAAACAAGGTGCTTCTCTCCCAAAAGCATTTTGAAGACGAGCGGCACAGTCTTGCGGAGAGAGAGAACTTTTAAAATCATAAAAATCATCGCTCTAAAATCTTTTCGATTTAATTCCATTTTCGTTGCATACGTAGAACTTTGATGTGTGATAAAAAACAATTGACAAATGATTTCCCGCCAATTACTTTTTTTTATTACTAAGAACGTTGCAACGTTTAAAAAAATATAACATTCGAAATTCAAATAGTTCCGATTAGCTAGAAGTGCAAAACTTTTAGTGTGCCCCATGTACTACACCTAGAGAAAGAAAAAATTTAAAAATGCATGATTTGTGTTTTATTAATCTTCACGTTCGAAACTTTTCTACGGTTTCGTATCCAAAGGGTAGAACGGAACCGTATTACTAAGGCTCTCCTGTCCGTCCGTCTGTCGTCAGGCAGTATCTGTATCTCATGAACCGAGACAGTTGAATTCTTAACAGATCATGTATTTCTATTGCTATAACAATAAAATATACTAGAAAACAGAATAAATTAAATGTGCAAGGGATTTGATTTTTTGTCGTTTTTATAGACTTTTTGGCGCGAGTCTGACTCGAACTTAGCCGGTTTTTTATTAAACAACATGTTTTAAGTAGCTTAAAGTAGCTATGTATAAACTATCTTTACTTAAGCACAGATATAAGAATACTATACTAATACTTATAATAGACTGTCGTCAGACCTGCCGTTGTAGCCTTCATCCATATTCGTAACTGAAATCTCGTAATCAGTTTCAAGAAAAGAATTATTTTTCGCAGTTTGGTAACTAGTTGTGAGAGAAGAATTTTTGTTCTTCGTTGGTAACTAAACTCACCTAAGCAGTTACAAGAGAAGATTTTTCTATCGCTGTTTAGTAACTAGTTGCGAGAAAAGAATAATTTTTCGCGGTTTGGTAACTAGTTGTGAGAGAAAAATTTTTGTTCTACTTTGGTAACTAAACTCACCTCAATTCTCTCACAACTAGTTACCAAACTGCGAAAAATAATTCTTTTCTTGTAACTGGTTACGAGATTTCAGTTACGAATATGGATGAAGGCGTCCTGTATGGACGTCCATGTTTGACCGTAAAAGCGACGGATGAAAGACAATTGCATGTAGCGGAGATGCGAATGTTAAGATGGATGTGTGGTGTTCAAGAATGGAGAGGGTAAGGAATGAGTATATTAGAGGAAGTTTGAAAGTTGCACCAGTGAATGAAAAATTGAGAAGCGAGCGGCTGTCATGGTATGGACATGTTATGAGAAGAGAGGAAAGCAATGTCGTTAGAAAGGTGCAAAGTATGACTGTAGGGGGTTTAAGGAGTAGAGGTAGGCCAAAGAAAAGATGGAAGGAATTTGTGAAAGAGGATATGACAAGGAGAGGAGTGACTGAAGAGATGACGTCTGACAGGGATGTGTGGAGGAGTAAGACTTGTTGGGTCGACCCCAAATAATTGGGATAAGGGCAGGTGATGATGATGATGACTAATACTATAATAGTACTATAATAGTACTATACTAGTACTATACTAGTACTATATTAGTAATATATAAGTACTATACTATACTAATAGTGAATTAAGTAACTATACGAGTTCCAATAGTTTCCTGGCACCGCATTTCTACAAGACATGACAATCATTGTGACATTGAAGTCTTGTACAACTTTATAGGACATACTCACATAAATATTATTTTTTCAGAATTGCCACTTCTGAAGTTCCTAACAAAAAAGTACTCTCTACTTTAACATTTTAACTCTACTCTGTTAATACTATTATTATGTTTTAGCTTTGACTTAAGCGCCATCTAGATACGGTATGTTACACTAACACGTTCAAAGCAAAAATACTCCGAATGCTTAGGCGCTATTCATTGTAGTCTATTTATTTTCCAATAGATGGCGCTATCTGTACAATTGCTACTTACTCATGTTCAAAAATATACTTAGATACATATTAATTTCACACAACAGTTACAAGATGTGTTTCTCTACGTGTATTGAGAAGTCATCATCAACTCATATTAGCTAGCTAATGCCTAATTGCCCGCTTAACTTTATACTTATCAGGATAACAGTTAGGAACTTATTGATTACGACAGTACAAAGTTTTATTAGCTCTTACCCGACTGCGTGAGCGAGGGATAATAAGAGTAGTATGCTTAAGTGCAGTCGGGACATTTCGTCGGGCAGGTTGGGTTGTGTAGCAGTTGCTTAAAGAACTTCGTTCCTAAACTTAAATTTACTGCCAGATTCGCAAAACAATAGGTAGAGCCTGAGAGAAAGAGCCTGGCAATACAAAGGCAGTCCTGTAGCGTAAACCGCTTGACCAATATTGAAATGTGAAATGCGTGGTTGCCTGTGTGGTGGAATGAAATTCGCTCACTTTGCCACCCCGACAGCGAGGGTTAGCAGGACGGCTTCGTGTGAAATTCCCAGCAAGGTCGCCATTCCACGGCCTCGTGTGGGGTCAACTGTATCAGGTATTGGCCGCAACAGCCTATATCTCCCCTATATCTCTCTCGTGGGAGCATAGGAGATATACTGCTCCGTATTTGCCCAGAGTGCACCTACCGCTACCGTCTAAGCGAAGCAGCACAATAGAAGGTTTCCTACAGTTGCACCCCTTCTATAGGCTTTATTTTAATAGATATTTAAGAAATCGGTTTGTTAGGTCAAACAGTAATTAAAACCATATAATCACAGATTCATAGAGTTTTGAAATTCAAGCCTCGGTACTATTATTAAATATTGATTTTATCGACGATTACGATTAGTTTAGACTGATCTACGTACATTTTAACATTCTAACGAGTACTTGATAAAAATAGCAAGTAAATGTCATAAGAGTACTTAACTAACTGATGCCCGCTGTTTTATTTCCCGAAATTTACTTGAAATTTATACATTTATCAGTTAATATTAAAATAAGTATATAATTTTAAATTAATCATTTAAATAAAAGTATAAAACAGTGGTCTAACTAACCTATATTTTATTCATTTGTAAATTTTCTTCTCTTTATTTAAAAAACTTCCTAATGATTTCTTCTCATAATCTCAAAGCTACGGTGCCTTACGGTTCCTTGACTTTGACTAGACTCGTGTGGTTCAGAGATAGTGATAGCAAGAGACACTATCAACATTATTTCGTGGTGCAGCTGCTAAGTGCTAACATTATATAGATGAGACTCTAGCAAAACCTAGTGTCTTCTTCTTCTTCTTCTTTTGGTGCCATCTTCTCAATGAAGGTCGGCGATCATCCTGGCAATTTGGACCTTTGACACAGCAGCTCTGAAGAGGGACCGGGTGCTCTTGCTGTACTACTGGCGTAGGTTATTTAGCCATGATATTCTTTCTTCTTCTTCCAACACTGACGCCTTCCAGAGCAAGGGCGTAATTTTTTGTGAGTGTAAGTTGTTTTATACCCATGGCAGCATGGACCTGTTTCTATAATATCTCCATGATTATACCCTATTATACATATACCTCGCGTCACATAAAAATATCGCTGACCTTCAAACTGCGCAGTAGACTATTTATCGATCTATATGGCGGTAACAGCAAGTAAAGGCGAGAGTAGGTACCTACATAGCGCAAACACATTCTCGCCCAGCGTTTTTTTACTTAAACATCAGTATACTAGCTTGAAATAAAAATACTTATTTAAAATCTCAAGTTCTCAACTGATGCAAATTCAGACATTGGTCAGATACAATTTTTATTGTGTAAAGGTATATTGGTTTTGATTGTGTACTATAACATGTTCATATGATTGTAGTTTCTTAAGGTAGGTAGGTACCATTTAAAACCTAATTGTAAAAAGTCCAAGACGTCTTTGATTTCTTTATTAGATTTTATCTGGTCCAAAATCCTCTTTTAAACCTACTAAAAATCTAAAATAAAAGGGCTTATAGCTGTAATAAGAAACAAAACATATTTCTGTTTTTTTTGAGGTCGATTACAGAAAGTAATCTTGTCACGTACTAGTTTCCTTATAGTTGCTGATCTATATATTGTCTGTGATGGAAAATAGCTGTTTTTGCTGGAAAGGTAAGCTAAACTAATAAATAATATGAACGGGCATATGATGTGTTAAATATATACTAATAGTGAGTTAACACGGTGCTGGCAATAGACAATTGTGAGGCGCGCTGTGTAGAAAGGTAGGACCTCAGGGCAACTATCTCTATCTGGCACCGTCAGACTTTTTTCTGTTCCCTAACCTAAAAAAGCACTTGGGAGGTCAAAGATTTTTGACAAATGACGAGGTCAAAGCAGCAGTAGACGCATATTTTGACTCTAAGGAAGAACCTTTTTTTTCAACGGGCTAAATGCTTGGAAGGGAAGATGGCAAAAGTGCATTGAACTTGATAGTGATTACGTTGAAAAATAAAAATAAATTTCATTTATTATGTATTTATTTTCTTGGTTAGGCCGATTACTTTTCAGTTTTTCAATCCACCCTCGTACATATAATAAAATTGTAAGTGGTCAATGTCTGTACATCGAAGATATAATAGAGAAACTATTGTAGGGGGGCTTTATGAACGCAATAGAACCCAAAACAATAGTCTGTTTGTCTGAATGTTTGAACACGCTAATCTCAGAAACGGCTTAACCGATTTGAATACGGTTTTTAGTAATGCCTTGTGGTTTATTCAACTTATCATTTAAGGTTTGTTTTATTTCAATCAGTTCATAAATAAAAAAGTTATGTCAATCTAAATTAACACTCAGGTGGAGCTGCGGGCAACAGGTATACATAATAAATCAGCAACTGGTGATCAAGAAAACTATAACACGCAGGCGGAGCTGCAGGCAACAGCTAGTGTTATAATAAAGGCTCACCTAATCATAACCTAATCGTACGTCTGTCTCGCAAGATCCTAACTGTAGATGTTTTGCGCGTACTCGTTGAATATTTTTAAAGTTCCTTGATATGCTCAATTCTTTAGGTTTAGAGCGATCCCCCCGACGAGACAAACTGTTAGTTAACAAGATTTAATTAAATTTAAAATTTAAAAAACCCCCGACTTACAAATAATATAAGATGTATAAGTTATGTATTTTTATTAGTATAGTATACCTTTCATTTGATACCCAACACGGGTATATTTGGACACATTAAATTTTTCATCACCACTTTCACCCCTCATATCTTTGAAATGGCTTAACCGATTTTTATAAAACACAGCTAAGAACACTCTCCCCTAACCCATCTTTCAAAGAAAAGAAACAGAATCAAAATCGGTTCATCCGTTTGGGAGCTACGATGCCACAGACAGACTTACAAACACACACACACACACGTCAAACTTATAACACCCCGTTCGGGTTTCCGTCGGGGGTTAAAAATAGGATTTTTCTTATTGCTTTTCAGATGAATACATAGTCGCTTGAACATATCGAATTCCTGGGTTCACCCTTAGGAATTAGGATACGTTTTAGTGTTGTAATGTATTTTTATATTTACTATTAAAAGCGGAGGGGTATCAGCAAGTAGTAGTACTTAAACTAGTGGTTACCTATGGTAGACCTCGCGTTATTTTCGCATTTTCCCCTCATTTCTTCCCCATTTCCCCCCCAATCGAAATATCCCTTCGACAAAAGTTGCGCCTTGCAACAAAGAACACTTGTGCCAAATTTCATGAAAATCGGCTGAAAAATGCGGCCTGTAGACCGGAACTGACACACATGAGACGCTTCGCTCGGTCAATAAATCATCATCATCCCTATGCCTTTTTCCCGACCTAGTTGGGGTCGGTTTTCCAGTCTAACTGCGATGCGACTGAATTTCAATATTTTCCGTAGAGCGACAGCCATCTGACCTCCACAGCCCAAATAAATATAAATGAGTAGGTACATTCGTTGCGTGTATTAATTCTTGGGGCGCTACCGTGGACCTATGGCGCTACCATTAATCGCCATTGTTATTTTGTTCATGTAGTATGTGCCAAGGTCATTAATTATGACACTAAATTAAAAGCAATTTGTACTAGAGTTGCAAAACATTCGTGTGTTTAACTGGTCTTATAATATATAATAAATTATAATGTGCTAACATCTCCGGGGATCAAGTCAACTTCGCCTGCAAATGAAGCACCTACTAATTCACGGGCGACCGTAAATATACCCAAATTACTGGGAAACGGAATCCCAAAAATCTGCTTTTACGTGGATCCAATATCGACTGGCGAATAATAGGCGTAATGAAAGCCTTTATCTAAAGTCATGAGATTGTGTGCGTCACACTTATATTGACTTCATAGGGTAGGTAGGTAGCTTCATAGGGTAGGCCTACATCTAAAATAAATAATTTTAATATATTTATTAAATAAAGAATCGCAAACTGTGTACGTATACTGTATTCCACCTTATTACCGTTCTTGTATTTAGTTTTAATGACCAAATAAATAACTAATAGTTAGTGATTTGAAGCAGGCCTATGTCACTCGCCTAACAATCGCAAAAAATACGTGACGTCAGCGACAACTTAAAGTTGTAGGTCAGTAAGGGTTGTCATTTGTTTGTGACACGGCATTGACCATAGAGTTGATATTGAGGCATTAACGTCATAAATATTGGTCAAATTATGCTGGTACTTTCCTGACAACCCTAACGTTCGAATTATGTTCTCTGTAAACAAAGAATGTGCTTTAATTAACGTCGGAGTGCAAGTTCTATATGTAAGTACTATTCCCTATTCTGTGTTTGAAGGTACATAATAGTGACGTCATAGTTCAGTTTGTCTTAGTTACGAATTTTTATGAGGTCTATCGTTTTGACATTTTATAAAAAGAAACTAATTTGATTGGACAGTCATCTACCCTATTGTCTGTCAGCAGGTGCACCGTGTGCAGGTTGACTTCCGCCCTGAAGAAGCTGATACGACTCTTTAATGACTTGTAAAATATCCAATAACAATACTTTTAAATCTTCGATAGCAACAGGAGATAACAATTCGCGGGAAACATTCGCAATTTGCAAGGATATGAAACTGGCGGTTGTTTTCATTATAAGTAGAATGGCTAAGTGGTTTTGAATTTTGTGGATATTGTCTCAGTTTTTCTGTAGCACATAAACGCGGTATTTGATAAAATTGTATCGTAGACGTAGAACTATGATAAGAGTGGCTTTCGACTAGAGATGTGCTATGTAGCTATATTATGCGAATATCTGCTTGTGGACAAATGAAAATGATTGTGCTATGACGTGCCGTGTGGACAAATGAATGTGATTGGTGATATCAAGCGCATCCATAGCAACGTAGCATAGTAAATCTCTGGTGGAAAGGCACCCTAATTGTTTATACCAGCAGGATACGCACAGCCATTATCAACTTCAGTCGATAGCCAATTATATCTCAGAGCATTTCAAAAGATATGTCAATTAGGTCACGTTACCGACATTTTCTGGGATATGATTTGTTGAATATGTAGATGGACTTTAGTCGAGTTGAACTCCAGTACATAAAGGTCTAAAAAGTTTCCAATACGCCGCAATTTCATGACCGTCGTCTTATACTTATAACCGTGCCACGGCGAGCACGCTAAGCCGTCGGTCTCGATTGTCATACAAAAATCTATGTCAGTCGTTAGGGGTAGTTGGAGTCCTAAATCAGAAATCCGACGGTCTAACTACAGAACTTCGATATCGCCGATGTGTTGTGGAGGTCAGATGGCGGTCGCTTCACGAAAAATATCAAAGTTCAGCCGAATCGCAGTGAGATTGGAAAGCCGACCCCAACTGCGTTGGGAAAAGGCTCGGTGGATGGGATACATTTTTTAGAAAATAGGTGTGATTATAATAAGCATGTAAGCCTGCAAGCATGCAGGTTATAGTAAAATGTTTTGTTGATGATGATGAACTAGAACTAGAAACACAAACTCGTGTCTATAATATAATGATTCAACTTCTAAATACGTAATAATTATTTCTTGTCTCAGGAATTATAATTACTTACGCGATTCAATGTGTCATTATTTTTTTCTATGTCAGTTAAGATACAAAAGTTTATAAGATTTCAAGTATTTTTCAAGATAAATTAAACTAGTTATATAATTTTGGTTTATTTCTACATTACCTAATTCACACACGCTTTGTTTTGGTAACAATGTTACAACTTAAAAGCAAAAATGCTAATCCTAACTAATTAAAACTTGAAGGAACTAAAAGTATGACAATAAAACGTTAGTAAAATTCAAAATTAACTCCAACAATAATTTGTCTCCAAAGTAAAATATAGTTAAAATTTCAACAATAACAACAAACACGAATTCTTTTTATTTCTAATAATTACGCACATGTGAGGTTCAATATAGCTAAATGAAAATGTTGGGATCACTAATTTTAAGCCAGGCTTCCACGGTCCGTGCTATCACAGGCCAGGCCGGATGACGCGCACGTCCAGGCCGCGACAGGCACAAGGATGCTTGAGGCAATCCCCACGAAGCTGTCAGGCCGCGATCAAGATCTGTGAAACAACGGACCGTGGGAATCGGTCTTCAACAACCTCTTAATATTCCGAGATTCAAATTCAAATATAACTATTGGTTCACGGATCACAGCTATCAATAGATTTATTTATTGGAACAAGGAACGTCCCGTGTTCCTGTAAAATATGCTCACCCTACGTTTAAGGGCAAATAATATCTTCCCCAATCCCCATCCCGCGCGCTGGGCGGGACGCCGCAGCCGCAGTCTAGCTCTAACCATCAAAGGACAATCACGTGTGGTCCATAATAAAAAAACCGACTTCCCGCCATATGAGATACTGAATTACCACCATGGATTGACATGCCAGAAGCAATTATATCAACACAATGGATTATACGTCGCCAACAGGTAACGATGTTTTTTATTAACAATTGTTCATCTTAGTCGTTAGTTGAAGTGTGAGTGGTAAACAAAACTGTTCTGGCGAAGGTTACGGAGACTGTGCGCTTCAGATTCAACCGTTTAACGCTGTGGGAAAACTGTGTGGAAATGAAAGTTCACTCTGTGTGTTTCTCGTGTGTTTATTTATGAGGAAAGTTGTTAGTTTTATCGACAATTTTGGTCGTTACGACTTTACTTTGTGACGCCGTAGAAAATAATTGGTCGTTAATAATGGTGCGTACAATACATGTGTTTTTAAGACATGACAAAATTTATTAATTTGAATATAATATAAACTATCCCACAGTAAGTTGTACTGAATTAGTTATTTGAATTCTATTTATTTACTTCATACATTTATGATTTCCATATTTTGTAAAATGATTTTGTAATATTTTTTTCTGTTCTTGTTGTACATCAATGACCTCCCCAACGTTACTGACCACAAAACTATACTGTTTGCGGACGATACAACACTCGTCATTAGAGCATGAGATCAACTGCGCTTTAAATAAAATTATTAATTGGCTCGATACAAATAATCTTAATATTAACGTAAATAAGACAAAACTCATCCAATTTCAAACCCATAAACGTAAGGAAATAGATCTACATGTATACCATAATCATCAAAAACTGGAAGAGGTTAGCTCTACTAAATTTCTAGGAATAACTGTGGATAGACATTGTAACTGGAAAGCTCACGTGGAGAATGTGTGTGATAAACTTCACAAATTTGTGTACGCCATAAAAAGACTTCGAACTACGGTTTCCACTGAAGCAGCACTTAGCGCCTACCACGGATATGTATCATCTGTGCTGTCCTATGGCCTTTTGCTTTGGGGGAATTCAGTCGAATTTGAAACTATTTTTAGAGCCCAAAAAAGGTGTGTGAGAGCAATTTGTGGGGCATGGTTTATGACTAGCTGTAAACCCATATTTAAACGGTTTCGTATTCTTCCACTGGCTTGCATGTACATAAGGGAAGTTTGTGTATTTGTTAAAGAGCATCCTGAGTACTTTGACCTTCAATCAGAGGTAATAAAACGAAATGTCAGACCGAGAAATATGCATAAGATATATCAACCTCCATGTAAATTAGAACTATTTAAGAAAAATTCATTTATTAACTCAATTAAAATTTACAATAAATTGCCAAATAGATTTAAAGATTTACCAAACAGATTGTTTAAGACCAATTTATCAAAATGGCTTTTAGAACACTGTTTCTATAATTTGAATGAGTATATGACTTATAATGAGCAATTATTGCGAGTATGATGTTTCAAGTTAATAAAATGACGCATGAAATGTCAATACAAATGTAATGTTCACTAATTTATCTGTAATTAAAATTGACATTGTATTTATTGATTATTTACCGACATTCAGCTATTGTGACATTCATATTTATACTTAAATTGACATTATTACATAATTGTTTATACCTAAATTAACATTACATTGCTATGATTGTATTATTTTGATTGATTGACATTTTTAACTATTATTATTATTTATCTGTTACATAAATTGCACTTGAATCAATTTTGCACACCATAGTTATGGTAGAATGTATTGAACTAACTACAACCTATATTACCATCTACGCTGTATTATTACCATCTACGCTGTACTATTACATTCTGGCAATAAAGATATTATTATACTCATTTATTCAAATTATTCTCTTAACATAATTTTTTTTACAATATTATAAAAAAATCCATGTCAGACCACCAATAGTAGCGGAGCAGGGCCCAAACTACCAGCGGTAGAGGTCACAGACTGAGAAACCTCCTAACGATGCGTGCCGTGTCGAGGACGACAGCCTTCTGTATCTGACCCTTGATCCAACAGTCTAGCGAGAGTCTCTTGAGATGTTGATCGAGACTCTTCGCTATTAGTCCATTTGCCGAAACGACTATCGGGACAATGATCGTCGAGTCTACGTCCCACATGGCGGTTATCTCGAAGGTCAGATCGAGGTACTTAGAAAGTTTGTCCTTCTCTGCCTTAACGAGATTCTCGTCATGTGGGACGGTGACATCGACGAGCACCGCCCGGCGCTGAGCCCGATCAACCAACACGATATCAGGCCTATTGGCAACAATAGTCCTGTCCGTGATGATTGATCGGTCCCAGTAGAGCAATGCACGACCATTCTCGAGAACTGGCTCTGGTGTGTACTTATAGTACGGTACCTCGGACTCAATAAGGCCGTATTGAAGAGCAAGTTGCTGGTGGATGATCCTGGCCACTTGATTGTGCCTATACAAGTACTCGGTGTTAGCAAGATACGAACAACCGGAAATAATGTGGCGAAGTGATTCACCAGGACGGTGGCATGCTCGACTAATGTCGACCGTACCGTCCTTAAAGATATATTTCCTATAGTTGTTCGTCTTGATAACTTCATCTGCAATTGCACAGGCAAAACCTTCAGTTTCCCCAAAGAGGTCACCAAAACGCAGCCAGTTCACCGAAGCGAGCAGGTCTACGTCGGGTCCTGTTAAGACCCGGTAGAACCGCCCGTGTAGCTCCTTACTCTTCCATACGTCCCTACGGTCTTCAGTACCTAGCACCTTTGGTTTACGCCAGTTCTCGTTAGCCAAGGAGAGAGGTGTCAGGCCCTTGTCAACCATCACGACATCGCAATGAATGCCACACCCATTCTGTAGGAAGTAATTCCTCAGACTGCACACTTCACGGTTATGGAGGTTCTTGGCATTTAAAAATCCTCGACCCCCCAACTTCCGTGGAATGTACAGACTCATGACAGAAGATCGTGGGTGTAACATTCGATGCAATGTCAGTTGTTGACGGACTCGCCTATACAGGGCGTCTAGTTCCGTTTGAGTCCACCTAAGTATGCCAAAGGAGTACAACAATAAAGGCATTGAACAATTTGAACAATTTGGACTATGTATGTAATGCGAGAAAATTTAAATTTTATATTGCCTGTTTTATTTGACTATGTACCTACTTATAGACTAATTACTGACTGTTAAAATGTAATACCTAAAAGTACCACATTCAAAATTTGACATTATATAATGACCACTTTGACTATGTGTATGTATATTGATTTAATGATAATGTTTATTTAATTATTGTATGTTCAATTTATGGGTTGGAAACCTGAAATAAATGAATTTTATTTTATTTTTATTTATTTTTTTTTATTACCCAACCGTTGAAAGCCCGCATTTTGTTACCCCCAGACAAAAAACTATTAAGAACTTTTGTCTGGGCCGCGGAACTAAAAAAAAAAAAAAAAGGCGGCCAAAAAAACGGTCTTTCACCGATTTCTTAATATCCTCTACCGCTATACCCAATGACTCTGACATACCTAGGTATTTGTATGTTTCGGTCTCGGTGAGAGATCTGAGAGTTATTATCTCAGAAAGTTGTAAATTCGGTGAATTTACAACCTTCCCCCGCTGTACATGCATGACCACACACTTATCAACACCGAACTCCATCTTAATGGCATTACTAAAACCTTCCTTAATATTATTATATCGTTTATTCATTTCTATTCTTATTTTATACATTTTTAAATACATTTATAAAAAACACAAATACATTTAAAAATATAAAAAATAGTGACCCACCAGTAGCGGAGTAGGACCCAAACTACCGGTGGTGGAGGCTACAGACTAAGAAACCTCCTAACAATACGGCACGTGTCGAGGATAACAGCCTTCTGAATCTGACTCTTGATCCAACAATCTAACGAGAGTCTCTTGAGATGTTGATCGAGACTCTTCGCTATTAATCCGTTTGCCGAAACGACCACCGGGACAATGATCGTCGAGTCTACGTCCCACATGGCGGTTATCTCGAAGGACAGATCGAGGTACTTACTAAGTTTGTCCTTCTCTGCCTTCACGAGATTCTCGTCATGCGGGACGGCGATATCGACGAGTACTGCCCGACGCTGGGTCCGATCAACCAACACGATATCGGGTCTATTGGCAACAATAGTCCTGTCCGTGATGATTGATCGGTCCCAGTATAGCATTGCACGACCATTCTCAAGAACTGGCACTGGTGTGTACTTATAGTACGGTACTTCAAACTCAATAAGGCCATATTGAAGAGCAAGTTGCTGGTGGATGATCCTGGCTACTTGATTGTGCCTATGCAAGTACTCGGTGTTAGCTAGATACGAACAACCGGAAATAATATGGCGAAGTGATTCACCAGGACGGTGGCATGCTCGACAAATGTCGACCGTACCGTCCTTCATGATGTATTTCCGATAGTTGTTCGTCTTGATAACCTCATCTGCAATTGCACAGGCAAAACCTTCAGTTTCCCCAAAGAGGTCCCCAAAACGTAGCCAGTTCACCGAAGCGAGCAGGTCTACGTCGGGTCCTGTTAAGACCCGGTAGAACCGCCCGTGTAGCTCCTTACTCTTCCATACGTCCCTACGGTCTTCAGTACCTAGCACCTTTGGTTTACGCCAGTTCTCGTTAGCCAAGGAAAGAGGTGTTAGGCCCTTGTCAACCATCACGACATCGCAATGAATGTCACACCCGTTCTGTAGAAAGTAATCTCTCAGACTGCACACTTCACGGTTGTGGAGGTTCTTGGCATTCAAAAAGCCTCGACCCCCCCACTTCCGCGGAATGTACAGTCTCAAGACAGAAGATCGTGGGTGTAACATTCGATGCAATGTCAGTTGTTGACGGACTCGCCTATCCAGGGCGTCTAGTTCCGTTTGAGTCCACCTAAGTATGCCAAAGGAGTATAACAATAAAGGTATCACCCAACCGTTGAAAGCCCGCATTTTGTTACCACCGGACAAAGAACTGTTAAGAACTTTTGTCAGGTGGCCAAAAAAACGTTCTTTCACCGATTTCTTAATATCCTCTACCGCTATACCCAATGACTCTGACATACCTAGGTATTTGTATGTTTCGGTCTCGGAGAGAGATCTGAGAGTTATTATCTCAGAAAGTTGTAAATTCGGTGAATTTACAACCTTCCCCCGTTGTACATGCATAACCGCACACTTATCAACACCGAACTCCATCTTAATGGCATTACTAAAAACTTCCGTAGTTTTTAATAATGTCACTAAATCTTGGTGCTTCAATGTGAACAGTTTGAGGTCATCCATGTACATCAGGTGAGATATAACCTCACCCCCTCTACGAAACCGATAGCCTAGCCCTGAATCCTTCAGCAATGTGCTAAGTGGATTCAGTGCTAAACAAAACCACAATGGACTCAAACTGTCGCCCTGGAATATACCACGCTCGATCCTTACCAAGCCTTGCGGGTCAGAGGCGTGCCCACCACTACCTGGTTGACGAAGGACTGTGGTCCACTGCCCCATACACGAGACTAAGAAGGATTTAAGAGTCGGATTAATTTTATACAACTCTAAAATCCTCCTCAGCCATGAATGAGGCACCGAATCATAGGCCTTCTTGTAGTCAATCCAGGCAGTAGAGAGGACGCCCCTACTCCGCTTGACTTGTTGGCTAATGGCCATATCAATGAGGAGTAGCTCCTTAGTACCACGAGACCCAGCCCTACATCCATTCTGAGCGTTATCTAAGATATTATTAGATACTATGTGCGAGTTTATTTTACTTCTCAGAATAGATGTAAGGAGCTTGTAGATGGTAGGTAAGCAAGTGATGGGTCTATAGTTTTTAGGTTCCGTGGTACTACCTGATTTGTGGAGCAGGAAGGTGATGCCAGTGGTCATGAAAGCGGGTAAGGAACCAGACTCAAGGGCTTCTTGATACTGTGTTGCCAAGCGTTCATGCGAACTCTGAACCCACTTTATCCAAAAGTTGTGCAATCCATCCGGCCCAGGACTTTTCCAGTTCGGGGCCGTACGAATTGCACAACTAACGTCTTCGGAGTCTATGGTAATAGACTCCATGGGTTCGATGATACTGCATTCACGCTCGACGACACGGATCCAGTCGCCCTCCGAATGTTCGACAGGTACCGACCATATGTCACGCCAAAATTGATTCATGGTGTGAGTATCTGGCAGTTGTCCGTCGCTCAAACATTGTCCAGTTCCCTCCCACTCTCGGTACACCTTCCTTTGGTCACTTTGGAAGATGCGATTCTGCCAGTATCTATTTACACGCTCTCTATAACGACGGATACGGCTTGCCCATGCATACACTTTCTGTTTCAGAAAGTCAATACGTTCCGTGACATTGGCTAAGTATTGCTGGGGACGAATACCGGTCCCAGCAAATGCCTGAGTCACGAAACGCATGACCCGGGGACGACTATTTCCCCGGCTGAAAGAGATAAGCTTTGCAATGAGAGTCCTAAATGTGCCGATACGTCGCTCGATTCTTGCCTGCCATACGGGAACACCATCCGGTCGTGGTGCACGGTTAACTTCAGGGAATTTAACGCGTGCAACACGACAAGCGGCAATCGCTCCACAGTAAAGAATCGAGTGAGTATCAAGCAAATCACTACTAGTCCGTAAGTACGGTTCTAGCAATGCATTTAGGGCTCCCATCAACGCCAGATTTCGCTTATGCATTGGCAAGCGTGGTAGCCGCGGTCTAGAATTAGGTATAAACCTATACTGCGAGATCACATCTTCCAAAGTACTCCTCAATTGCTCGCTTACCTGGATAGACGTATCACTCGTATCATTTCCTGCGTCGAGTGCGGGTTCCGCTAACGTCGCACTTGTAGCAACCGTCTGTGTCACAGGTGACGGTGCTCTCGTTGACACTGGAGCTGTACGAGTAGATAATACTTCCAGGCGTAGTCGATCAAGCACAGATTGATCCAACAACTTACATCGTTGGATAGCCCGCACTTGATCCGATAGTCGTTGGACGGCAACGGTAATTGTTGGTTCAAGAGCCTGAAACAAAGGAAGCATCCTTGAACGATACGCAGTCAGGTTGGTTTCCCCATCTGTAGCCTCATAATATGCCCGCATAACGTTTTCATTGATGGATGAAGTCCATCGCATGCGGTGCACAATACCACCGGTAGTGGGGACCCTACTCGAAACTGGTAGGCTTCGGGGCCCCAAACTGCTCGGCGGCCGGCCTCTCCCTCGCCGGCGTACAGGTGTTGGCGACGACGGCGGAGAGAAATACTCGTCACTTGAAGAGCTCGACGCCTCAGCGAGCACCTGTGTCAGCGATGTGCGGTCCGGTGCCTGCGAGGCGGAGTTTAGTGACGAGTCCGGGGGTGTTATTTGCGCATTTCTGCTTCTGGCTCTTGTTTGCATCTCACAATCACTTCATATTGTTTGGCCATAATATTGAATGTGATGTTGATATTTTTGAATTCATTGAATGACATGTGTCAAATCTTCGTTGCATATTTTGTAGACTATGTTTATTGTTCTAAAGTTCTAAAATATTATAAAATCCTTTATGTATTGACTTTTTGCTGATATTATTATGAAATCTGAAGTAATTGTATAAATTTAGGTAATAATATATAAATAAAAATATTAAAATATTTTAAAATATATAATATAATATAATTTTAATATTAAAATATTAGTATATTTTAATATTAATATATTATTATTATATTATTATTATTATATGTACATATTTCCGAAGTGTTGAAAGATAATTTGACTTGGAGTGTGTTTTTCATAGTAAAACTATCTATAATTATATTTAATGAAAAAAGAAATTAAATCGGAGATCGTATCTCCGATTTAATTTATTTTTTTCATGTTGTACCCACTACTCGGATTATTTAAATGTGACAACCCCTTTTCATTGAAACGTGATAGCAACTAGGTAGCTACGTACCTATTTAAAAAAATACTTACAAAAGGGGAGGAGTCTTCATCAACCTCTCCAAAGCCCAAATCATATTTATCTGGACGCGGTGCACCGGATGATACTGCTATAGGAAATTAGTATATTTTTTTAATTCCGCGGCCCTAGGAGGAAATTGGTATAGGTAACTAAATTACCCGAAACCGGGAATGAACATGTGCATACTTTTTTGTTCCCAGTAATAGGGGAACTGCCTCGGTGGCGCAGTGGCATGAGTACGAGACTGCCGTCCCTGACGTCCCAGATTCGATTCCGGGTCGAATCAAATAAGTATTTGTGTGATCCACAAATTTTTGTTTCGGAGTTTGGGTGTCTTCTATGTATGATATATATGTATTTAGAAATATATAAGTGTGTTTATCAGTCGTCTAGATCCCATAACACACGCCTATATTAGCACAAAAACAAAATTACGGGCAACAACTAAGTACGCGTAATAAACAGTTCTGTCTACCCCATCAGGGATAAAGGCGCGATTCAGTGTTGTGTCTCACGAATCCTTGAAAATATAATATATTATTCAGTTAATTACATCATTCTGTAGCCATTTATTAAATATTATTTCAAATTTTGTTACTTAGAAACTAGCTGTATGTGTTAATTCATAGTTATTTCTGTCAACAACCACTTCAATATCGCGCAGGGATAATATAGCTACAAACTTTTTTTTTTTTTTTTAATTCCGCGGTCCAAGGCCGCGGCCGCTCTGATGTCCGTTGCCAGGCGTCTCTGGTTATATGCAGAAGGTATTTCCAGTGGCGCCCGGTGGACTTTGACCACCTCTGTGGTCACTGCGGGGGTTTGGTCGGGATGAGAATCCCGCGACACCGTGGGGGTAGGGTTTTATCTCGCGTCAGTGAGTGAATCTGGTTGCGTGCTATGGGGCAAAGGCCCGCAGCACGCAACCCTTCTAGTCTGCTTTTGTAAGGACGGCGGGTGGCGATCCCGCCGTCCTCAGGCCCCGATCATGGAGGTCGATGGTCTTAGGGCGTAGATGAGTCTGCGATGCCCTCGCCACTGACTACGAAGCTCGGCGGGGAGGGTATGCTCCCTCTCCCTCTCAGCCGCCTCCTTCGCGAGCAGAAGGACACGGCCGCGTTCCACCTACTCCCGCTGGAGACCATGGCTTGAAGCATGGTCTCCAGCGAGAGGGCATCCACGCCCAGACCCACTACGAGGTCCCGGTGCTGACTCGCCCACGCTTAGCACTCCACTGACGTGTGGAGTGCGGTGTCGTCGTCGGAAACCTCGCAGTGTTGACACCGGGGTGTGACCCCACGATGGATGCGAAACAGATAGCTACCGAAGCATCCATGTCCGGTAACGATCTGTGCCGCACGATACGTGAGGTCACCATGCTGCCTCTGCAGCTCGGATCACTCTCACCGCCGTGATGATAGTGGTACCCTACTTGGGTTGCTCAAGTCGCACCCTCCATGACTCCATGAGATCCTGGCGGAGTTGGGAACGCTGGTCCTCGATTTCTCGAGAAGCAGGCCTGTGGTCCCGCTCCAGCGCCTCCTTGCGCCTTTGGAACAATGACGCAAGGGCTCTCGCTTTCAGGTGTCATGGAGGGGTCCCGGCTAGGAGACATGCAGCCTCTCCGGAGATCGTGCGGTACCCCCGTATGGTTTTGACGAGCAAGGTTCGAAGTGGTCTGTTTAACAGAGTCACGTTCACGTTGACCGCCAACCTATCCACCCATACGGGAGCCCCGTATAGGGCCATACTCCGCACGATCACCAGGTACAGTCTCCTGCAGAAAGCATTGGGTCCCTTTAGGTTGGGCATCAGTCGCGAAAGCGCGACCAATGCCTGCGTCACCTTGAGGACCAAACTTCGGATGTGTGGTCCGAAGTTCCATCGGCTATCAAGTACGATCCCTAGATACTTCATCGAGGGCGTGATGCCGATGCTAACGCCTCCTACATTTATGCTGGAACCTTCAGGTGAACCGTTCCGAGGTCTGTGAAAACAGAGAACCTCGGACTTGTGCAAGGCCACCTCCAGTCCCAGCCGCCGTATCCGACACACGACTTGAGCAACACCCGTCGTAACCTTGAGTGCTGCCTCCTGGTACGTTGCACCCCACGCCGACGACGACCTCAGGCAAAGCACCCCGTAGCACCCAGTTGTAGCCGATGTTCCACAAAAAAAGCCAAAAGCGACCCCAGGACCGACCCCTGTGGAACACCGGACACATCTCGCCGAGCTGGCCCGAGCCTGCTGGGGAAAGCAATGGCTCTCTCCGAGAGATAGGCCCCGACTATACGACAGAGGTAGAGAGGCGTTTCGTGATACACGAGCGCCTCCGTAACGCAGCTCCATGGCAAGGTGTTGAAAGCATTGGCGATGTCAAGAGACACCGCCACCACCACCTTGCCCTGCGAGACTACTTCCTCCGTCAGTCTTCTCACGCGTATAATAGCGCTCACGGTGGAGCGTCCCCGACGGAAATACTGAAATACATACTAGGGAAATAATTCTCGAAATCGATGTAAAAACTAATCAAATATCTCCTCTTTATTATTATATATATTAGTCGGTTTTTTTTATTCATTTGTACATAGATAAACAAATACACGCTATAAAGTTTAATACAAACAATGCGTCCTTAAATCAATGTGACTTATCTGCCAGCAGACCTTGGAGTTGTAGAGGAGACCAGGTTTTAGTCAAGGGAACAGTGTTTACCGTGTTTTTAAATACTTACATATATATCTATATACGAGGGTGGATTGAAAAGTAATCGGCCTAACCAAGAAAATAAATACATAATTAATGAAATATATTTTTATTTTTCAACGTAATCACCATCAAGCATCATGCACTTTTGCCATCTTCCCTTCCAAGCATATAGCCCGTTGAAAAAAAAATATTCTTCCTTAAAGTCAAAATATGCGTCTACTGCTGCTTTGATCTCGTCATTTGTCAAAAATCTTTGACCTCCCAAGTGCTTTTTTAGGTTAGGGAACAGAAAAAAGTCTGACGATGTCAGATCAGGGGAATAAGGTGGATGCGGAAACAGTTCAAAGCCACAGTTGTGAATTTCTGCCATTGATTGGACAGACGTGTGAACACGAGCGTTATCTTGCTGAAACAGGACTTTTCTTCTGATCATTCCTGGACGTTTTTCTTTTATGTTCTCTCGTAAACGACGTAGTAAGGTGCAGTAATAATCAGAGTTTATAGTCTGACCCCTTTCAAGATAATCAACCATAATCACACCCTTCGAGTCCCAGAATACTGAAGCCATCATTTTCATATTTTTCACTGTTTTGATTGTTGTTTTGTTTCCGGTGTACAGTAATGAACCCATGTTTCGTCCATAGCAACAAAACAATTCAAAAAAATCACATTCATCAGCTTCAAATAACTCCAAACAGTCGCGTGCAATAGTCAATCGCATCCTTTTTTGCTCAACTGAAAGCAGTCACGGAACCCACCTCGCAGACACCTTGTGGAAACCCAACACGTTGACTATTATGTTTTGAGTACGTTCATAAGAGATGCCTATAATCTCGGCTATCTCTCTAATTTTCAATCTGCGGTCTCTCATAATTCAGTCGAATATTTTTTTAACATTTTCGTCAGTAGTGGACGTCGAAGGCCTTCCAGAGCGGGGTTTGTCTTACACACTCTCTCTACCACGCTTGAATTCTGCTATCCATTTTTTGACGGATGAATATGAAAGAGCGCAATCCCCTAATGTACTAACCATATCATCATAGATGGCTTTTGATGACAGCCCCTTCTTATGGAGGTACTTAATGACGGCACGCTGCTCGATTTGGCTCATTTGCGGAAATGATGTCAGATTGCTTTGTTAATAAATTTATAAAATTAAAACTAATTATCGTACACGTTTCAAATTTCACACAATTAACAGGTCTGAACTGAACTAATTAATGTGGGTAGATTTGATTTTTAGAACAAAATGGATCAGTGTTAGGCCGACTCCTTTTCAATCCACCCTCGTATATAAATAAAAATAAATCGCCGTTCGTTTGTCTCGCTAAAACTTTGGTATGGTCCAGCCATTCCGATTTGGCTAATTTTGGTTTTGAAATATTCCTGGAACTTCAAGGAAGATTTAAAAGGCGGTATGAAGTTTTTCGGTTCTCCGGGACAGCTAGTAAATAATAAAAATAATAAATAACTACAGAGTAATATAATACAGCTACCAAAGAAACAAAACATTTTAACTTACATTTAAAACATAATACTTAGTAGGTTGTGTCCATACATACATATATACACACACATTTATATTGTACTCGTATAATATTAAAATTAAACATATTATGCTACTTTTTTTTTAGTATAGTAACATTGAAAGTTACGAGTATTTATTTATTTTAACAATTACAATATACATAATAAGAGATGTAGATACTATTTACACTTACTAAAAACTATACCACGAGTACACACATTGAAATCTACACTATATACAGGCGTCAAAAGAACTCCTCCACCTCGTCGCCGACTGGCAATGTTCCCAGAAGGCTGGCAGCATTGCCACGTTGTATGGCAATGCCTCAGACTAATTCCTTTTGTCTGAGGGCAATGCTTATTCTTTGTGCTAAAAAGTAACCAGCCTTTTGATCTTGAGAAGACTCGATCATGAGTTTTGAGATGGTTTTAAATATGATACTTAGGTATACTATTATTTGAAGAAGAAGATGTCAATAAATGTTGTAATTTTCAGTGAAATTCAGATAAAATCAGTTCATGCCCACGGTTTTACTCGCGTGGAATAGTTTTCTATTGTTTTTTAGTTCCGTATTCCACGGGAATACATTCCCGGGATTAAAATAACTTAAGATTCTCCTTATAATTGGTACCTACATGTCGGAGACTAGCTTGAACAAATAGACGGACAGCCGGACATATTTTTTTGAAATTAATTTAATTTAATTTAAGTGTATACAATACAATTTGACTGCCTCGGTGGCATAGTGGTATGAGTATGCGACTGCCGTCCGTGAGGTCCCAGGTTCGATTCCGGGTCGAATCAAATTATTTGTGCGATCCACAAATGTTTGTTTCGAAGTTTGGGTATTTTCTATGTATACTTAATATGTATGTATTTAGAAATATACAAGTATGTTTATCAGTCGTCTAGATCCCATAGCACAAGCTTATACTCGTATTAGTTTAATTTGGGCTAGATGACGTCGTGTGAGAATGTCCAAAAAATTTTATTTGTTATTATTTATTTATAAAAAAAAAGTGCATACAATACTTTTATATATGCCTTTAGTAAAATTTAATTTGAAATTACAAACAGACACATCAATTTTATTTATCTGTAGGTACCTCTAGATAACTCTTAAACATATTCCCAAAACATATCACCCTAAGTAAGTTAACGATAAGCTTTTTATCATGATGAAGATACAGTTAGAAATAGGGGCCACAGGCAGGGAACTTTAATCCCTTAGGACAACGGTTAGATTAAGTCTGATAATAAATCAATCGATATACTTTAAATATCTCTATTAGAGACTAGCTGATTACTGCGGCTGCGTGATAAAGTTCTATATATAGTACAACCCGATTCCCGTGGGAACACTTAACCGGGATAAAATGTCTTCTATGTTACTCATGGATTATGCAGCGACATATAAGTGAAAAAAAAAATCTAAATCGGTTAAGTCGGAGCCTATTCAGTTCAAAAATACAATCAAAACTTTTCTCTTTTTAATATTAGTATACATAGATATAGACTAGCTGATGTTCTAAGGCTTCACCTGTGTGGAACAGTTTTCTGGTTTCCAATTCTTACGAGAACACAATCCCGGAATAAAGGTAGGGTAGGTATGTTACGGGCACTTACGGGGGTGTTTGCCAGAGCCTTCGATTCTATTTGAAGTACAAAATGTTTATTTACAATAAGAATTACAATATATTCTTTATTGTTTTTTTTTTTTTTTTATTCTTTATTGTACAGATTTACAAAACACAAAACAAACATTAACAATATGTACAAAGGCGTGCTTAAGCCAGTAATGGCTTTTCTTCCAGCAGACCTTAGAGGTATAGAGGAGATAAATAATACTAAAGAGAGAAGAGGAAAGTGTAAACACGTACACATACAAAATTACATATAATACAAGAAGAAAATTAAACTAATAAATGTAATACATATAACAGAAATCAAATACATACATATAAGAACTTAATAATATAAGACTAAAGCTAAATACCTACATGCTACATACAGATGTAAATATACTTACTAAATAAGAAGGAGATAATATGATACAAATGAAAGTCAAAAGAATAATTATGGAAAATCATAGTTGGGAGAGGAAATGCTCCTTTACCCTTTTCTTAAAATATACATAATTATATACTAAAAATATTTACATTACAAAATGTCGTTTAAAAAATCCTCCGTCGTTGTATTGCGTCGTTGTATTGCATTGTATTGTATTGTATTGCCGACTGGGAAGGTTCCCAGAATGCTGGCTGTGTTACCACGTTGGATGGCGATACTTATTCTTTGGGCCAGAAAATAGCCAGCCTTCTGGTCCTAAGGAGCATCGATTAAGCGTTTAGCAATGTCTCTATAAAGGCGGCGAGCACTCGAACCCCATGACACCAGTGTCTCAACCCCAAACGGCTCAAATATGTAATCACTTGCTAGGTTAGCATATTTACGCCGTTTGAGGCCTTCAGCCGATGTTTTAGATAAAAAATACCAATCGAGTTGAGAACTTCCTACTTTTTTAAGTCGGTTAAACTAAAATTAACACAAAGATAAATACCCATTTAAACTTTGCTATTGTTAAAAGTCGTACTTCCAAAATGTTATATCGATCCTTTGATCATTTGAACTCCCAGTAATATTTTACAATTAATAGATATTAAATAAAAATCTCAACAATATTATAGTAACAATTTATTACAACATATTCGTATTATCGGCCCTTGTTGCAACAAAAGCTGCATTTCAATCTACCTTATCGACGCTCCCTTTTGTTAGTTCCAGAGCAAAGCCATCAAACCCTTTGTAGAAATCACGTAGGGCAACAATGGCCCTTATTGTATCAAGAGTAGCTAGGGGTGAGCCCTTGTACCATGTGTATTGGATTTTTGTAAGCCAATCTTATCGATCCGTAATATATGGCTGGTAATCTATGTGATATTTTTATTACAGTAAGTAGAAAATTGCGTATCGAAGTGACAGCTGCTTAGACAATTTTATTATTGGTCTATTGTTACTTTTAGGGTTCCGTGCCCAACGAGTAAAACTGGAATCCTATTACTGAGACTTCGCTGTTCGTCCGTCTGTCTTCATGAACGGTGATAGTTAGAAAGTTGAAATTTTTACAGATTATGTATTTCGGTTGCCTCTTTAACAACAAATACTAAAAAACAGAATAAAATAAATATTTAAGGGGGCTCCCATACAACGAACGTTTTTTTTTCTTTTTTTGCCGTTTTGGTACCCTTAGTGTGCGAGTCCGACTCGCACTTGGCCGGTTTTTTTGGTTTAATGTAGTACTGATTTCATCAAATGTGAAATAAGAGCCAATATTGTGCTTCTAGTTTCTTAATGTCCCTTGGCAATTATTGTGCTTCGGCTATTATTAGGTTATTAATTTATTTTGGAATATTATACGTGATAAATCCAATAATTTTCGGTTTTATTCGGAAATACGAAGATACCCTAAATATATTAAGAAAGTACAAGAATCCCCATAACAACATGCGTCTGTACCTACAAAATAATATTCATCAATTCAGGCAAAGTGAATTTATTCTATGCGCTAATTTTCATCTCAATCTGTTCAACGATTTCCGCATGATTGAGTAACAAACATCACTTCCAAATGCCATTTTAACTTAACACACTTTAAGCACTTTCTATAAGGTTTTATCGTGCCTTTGGGACTCGGGGTCCCTCCGTCCCTTGAGAGTGTCATAATTTGAATTTCATATGAGTCGTAAGCGTAAGTGACGGTTTGTGTAGCTACCTACTTTTCTCGTACGATAGATTTGTTTTAACGTTGGAGTGTGTGTGTGAATATATTCCATAACAAAACAAGGCTTTATCGAGCTTTTGTTTTCATTATTTATTTAAAAAATGTATTCATCGGTATCGGGTACAGAGATCAAGCTACCATAGAGAGAGAGAGTACTCTTAATGCGTACCGTATCAAGTGATACCGATACCACCTTTTGCATCTTGCTCTGAATCCATTTATTTAAATAATTCAAATGTTTTGATATCACTGTCCCACAAAACCGTGTGATAAAATCGGTAATAATAATATTATTAATGATTTTATCACACGGTTTTGTGATTCGATATGGCGTACGTATAAAGATATTTTACATATTACTTATGTAAAATATCATTATACGTACGCCTCGCCGATCTCGCCAAAAACTAAGCAAACATTGTCCATGTAAATTTAAAAACCTTATAAATTTTATATACTTATTTGTTTGTGAACATACATACCTACCTATTCATAAAACACCAAATTTACGATACAAATAATAATCACACGTTCTAACCCTGGCATCGAACCTGAAACTAAGGAGTCGCTGGTGTGCGTCCCGAAATTTAGTACCTACGAAGTAAACACCAAAAGTATTATGAATATAATTTTGCACAGAACAGGCAAATTATTTACGGCCAAACAGTAAATCAATCAATCCCACGTTTAATAAATATGTCGGCGGCTTTTTCTAATTTACGAGTGTTTATTCGTAATAAAGAATGACGCACGGCTTTTAGGATTAAAGCCAGTATCAATGTTGCCAAGTTCACGGGTTTTTGTATACCTAATGTTGTTACGGCTGTTTCGTGGTCAACCCCTATATCACCATATCATAGAATAAAAAAAAATCGCTTGCGTTCCCTATCTATGCTTAGACCTTTAAAATTACGCAACTGATTTTGATGCGGTTTTCACCAATGAATAGAGTGGTTCTCGTGGAAGGTGTTTGTGTATATTATGTGCCAAGCGGTTGAAGAAGCCAGTGAACGCTAGTTAACTATAAGAAACAGGCATTGTAATAATCTGATAAGTATGAATCAGAATAGCACCCAAATCGACCTCCATGATCGGGGCATGAGGACGGTGGATTAGCAACCCACCGTCCTTACAGAAGCAGGCTAGAAGGGCTGCGTGATGTGGGGCTTCACCCCACGCACGCCTTCACTCACCGACGAGGGATAACACCCGACCCCAAAGATGCGGGGTAACACCCGACCACCACGCAGCGGCCACACAGGTGGCCAAGGTCCGCCGGGCGCCACTGGGAATTCTTTCAGTGTCTACCGGAGGCGCTCGGCAATGGACGTAGGTTCGGCAGCGGCCCAGAGCAGCGCATTAAACAAAAAAAAAAAGGTCCAAGTCTTTCTCACCTGCAAGCGGTGTACCTCCTGACAGCGTACGAGGTTCTGCCAATGATATCCAAATTCCCCAAAAACTGCATTAAGCTCACCCCATATTACGTAGGGACCTATAACTAGTCTACCGCCTTTTCTGTGGGTTTTTTTTTCACCTAATTGATAGGTGAATATTTTACTGTCGAATATTTTATTTATTTATAATTTTACACATAAAACAAAAGACTAAGAATACAGAAGTACATAAAATACAATGAGCATTGTACAAGGGCTCTACTTTTCCCTAAAGGAATCTCTTCCAACAAGCCTGAGAGGAGATGTAAGGATGAAAGGGCTACAATGTATGCAGTGCAAGTAAATAGACTTACATAAACTATGGGTACATTTAATAAATACATGAATAAATACATATTATTATGCTATGATTTTTATACTTACATAAACTACAATAACATTATATAATTACGAAAAAGAGCGGTAAGAGTAGTAAGAGAAGTAATGAGCTTTTAACGTTTCTTTTAAAGAACTTTTATTTTGATATAAATAGAGATTGATATCCAACCTAGTTTTACAGGTTGATATTACGGACACAGAGTAATAGGTAAGGTACGGGTGCAAATAGCTACTGAATACATTTGTGATTCAATGAGTCTATCTAGGTTATCCAATTGACAATATTGCTATTTTACATAGTACTTATAAACGACGTTTCCTGTCTCAAAAGGATATTAAGAGCGAACCAACATTGTACTCTGTCTAATTTAATTTTTCTGTCTGTGTTTTGAAGTAATACGCTGCTGCGGCGGGACCTCCTGGATTGAAAATTTACAAACATGCGTCTAAGAACTCATCTACCTCGTAGCCGACAGGAATGACTACCTCGGTGGCGCAGTAGTATGAGTATGCGACTGCCATACCTGAGGTCCCAGGTTCAATTCCGGGTCGGATCAAATTATTTGTGAGGCCGCCCTTCACGAAATTCGTCATGTACAGAAACTCGACCTCTCTCAAATTCAGCAAACCATCGCCTCACGGTGCTAAAACAAGGTGCTTCTCTCTCAAAAGCATTTTAAAGACGAGCGGCACAGTCTTGCGGAGAGAGAGAACTTTTAATATTATAAAAAATCATCGCTCTAAAATCTTTTCGACTTAATTCCATTTTCGTTGCATACGTAGAACTTTGATGTGTGATAAAAAACAATTGACAAATGATTTCCCGCCAATTGTTTTTTTTTATTACTAAGAAGGCTGCAACGTTTAAAAAATATAACATTCGAAATTCAAATAGTTCCGATTAGCTAGAAGTGCAAAACTTTTAGTGTGCCCCATGTACTTTATGCTAAAAAGTAACCAGTTTTCTGAAAAATAAACCCTTTCTGTCCATTAAATCACAAAGGGCACATTCAACTGTGACATCTAGCCGCATTCAACCATCTTGTGTAGAGGGTAAAAAGTGTTAAAAGAGCGAAGGCATTCGTGCATTAAGTTTTCATGAGCGAGGTAGGCCAACGTACTCTTAAGAAAATGAATTTTATTCAGACCGTTTTAGAAGAAATCAAGTCTTGCCGCTGACATTCGTTTTTGTAATTTATAAATTCTAAATCTAAATAAATTTAACTTATTAATTTGTAAAATATAATTAAACAAGCAATAAGATACAATATACTTATCTACATTTTATGAAACTGTAAATATTTAAAGTTAGTAGAAGCCAACTCATTGATTTGATTTGAATAAATACTTAAATACTTTTCTGTTGTAATTCTCTCTCTCCACAATATTTGTTTCCAAAAGCTGACCGGTTTCACTTCCATTACATAGTTTACATTTATCACATAATTTATTTTAAAACAAAACAATTGCTTTTGACTTGCACTAGGACTGCATACTTGAATATAAACTTACACAGAAAAATTTTGGAGCATGTGTACTCGTACAAGTGATTTTACTTCATAATGTATTACTTATGTTCCACCAAGTGGCGACAATCGTAAGCATAAAATATGTACTTTAGGAGTTTTCTATGTATGCAACATTACTATACTTCTACAGGAACCGAAAACCTGATGTGAAAATATTATTAAACTATTGTAATCCTCTTTCTGTTGCATAGCAAAAAAGTGGGTCAAGACGTAATCTACCTAACACATTAAATTTAATACTCATTTACATTCCAAACCCGCGTATCGTTAACTACACACCACACTGAACATCTAAGTACTTACCAAACACACAAACACACATATCACGCCTATATCCCCGCAGGGGTAGGCAGAGATGCATTACGCACCCAAAGTTTGCCAGTATTTTTAGTCCCACGTAATAGGGGCAAGCCTATTGCCGATTATGGAAATTGGCCGAATGAATTTAATAAAAAGTAGCAGCTATATTGTAATTTAAAAATAAAAATTGATACACGTTGCCTTGCAATGAAATGTTGATGAAATGCAACAAAATCTTCAATCTTACCAAACAATTCATTTTAAAACTATTCTTAATTAAATGGTTAAGACTCATGCCTTTTATGAAAACAAATTAACCTTCTTAGTTAACCTCTGTTTATCAAACTAGCTATTCAACAAACTTATGTAATAAACAACTTAAACCTCTGATTAAACCAAGGTTAACATCACATATAAATCTGTGTTCTTGTCTCTGGCAAAGATAGAACAGCTCTGTATTGTTAGTTTCATCACAGTGGGATTAAGTTACATCTATGCGTTGCAGTGTATTTAACTGTGGTTTAACTATAAGCTGATAGCGTTTTAATAGGTTGAAGTAACGAATTTTTTTATAAAATACATTATGAGTGATTAGTCTGACGCAATATTAGTAACAGATATCGTATACTTATCTTAAATTAATAATACATGAAAAAATATGAAATGGTAAGTAGAGGAAAACAAAGGTTATAAATCTCCGGTTAATAACATTAAAAAATAAACAGTTCAATTGAGAACTTATTCCTTTTTTGCAGTAGGTTAAAGGTCCTTTCAACTGCGAGAATTGTTAAGTACACTGTATTAGTAATTACAATAAAATAAACAGGTTTTTTTTTTCTTTATTTAGTTCGACAAATTAACGCCACCCTCCTGATGGCTAAGCTGAGGCGACGTCTGGCAATTGTTAGCGACTCTCACAGTACACAGGAATACTATAGAGAGTGGCCCTCAACTTGACGACCCAGTAATGTGCCTCTTTACGCTTCGCTTAAAGAACCCAGGGTTATATGCTGGAGGAAACACGTGCGCAGGCAGGGCGTTCCAAGCCACCATCGTTCGGCAGAAGGTTCTCGCGAAGACGGTTTCCACGGTGCGGACGGAGCTGCTTATTGATAAGGAGCTCGAGCACCTTGCAAATGACTGAGGTGACAGCTATGGGTCGATAGTTGCCTGGATCGGATCGATCCCCTTTCTTGGGGATCGGTTGTATGTTCGCCTCTTTCCAGACCTCCGGCACGAGGCCTGTAGAGTATGACAGGCGGTACAGACGCGTTAATATTGGAGACAACTCAGCAGCACATTTTCGTAGCACCACCGCCGGAATGCTGTCAGGGCCACTGGATTTCCGCGTGTCGAGTGAACGCAGCACTGCCCGTACATCACATTGCCTGATAACAATATCAGGCATAGTATGGCCACAGTTGGCGATGGCGGGGGGCTGCTGGCCACAGTCATCGACACGGGAATTAGCCGCAAAGAGGTCTACGAGCATGTCCGCCTTCTCTTGGGCTTTGTGAGCCAGTGATCCATCAGGAAAACGCAGTGGTGGCAGCGAGGGTTGGCAAAAATTTGACTGTACGGCTTTGGCCAGTTGCCAGTATCCACGGCTGCCCGTGGGATGGGATGTGAGCTCCTGACCAAGCCGCGCGACGCGCTGGGCATCCGCTCTCTTGAAGGCCCTCTTGCTGAACCTAGTGGCCCTATTGTACGCTGCTTTGAGGCGGTTCACGTTCGGGTCACGTGCCGCCCGAGCCCTGACCCAGGCACGATATGCCGACTGTTTTTTCTGGACAGCCTCGGCACATTCACGCCCGAACCAGGGGCGAGCTTTGCGGTTGCTGGCGACATCAGTGAAAGGGGTATAATATTCTATCCCTAGACTGATCTCGCCAGCAACGGCAGCAGCGCTATCCGAAGGCGCCTTCCTTACAAAGCAGCGCTGGCTCCACGGGACGGACGCAAAGTAATCGCGGAGACCGTCCGAGTCTGCCGACGAGTAGTGCCATAGTCGTCGAGTCATTTGCTCAGCACGAGCTGGCGGTGGCACTTGGAAGCTGGCGTGCACCACACAGTAGTGCCAGTAGTGCCCAGTGGGGCGCGTACCGACACACTGTACTCGGCTGGGCGACTCGTCAGCAGTAGATCCAGCAAGGCGGGCGTGTGGTCTGACCTGTCAGGTATCCGGGTGATCCCCTGTACCATCTGGGTCAGCCCGTGGGAGAGAGCGAATGCTTGGGCGGTTCGTCCCCCATGATCGGTCCTAAGGGACCCCAGCCACTCAACGTGATGACCGTTAAAGTCCCCCAAGAAAACCAGGTCAGCGTTCGCGAACTGCACCTGCGCATCGTCAGCCATTTCTCTGAGGTACGAAAAGCCTTGTTGTCCCAGTGTCCCCTGTGTGGGAGCGGTAGACGCACACGTAGATCTGGCTCATAGAGCCATGATCCACGTGCAGCCAAAGGACGGAGTAGGAGGGGTTCTCTAGACAGCGCAACCGGCGGCCGCCCTGACGAACACGCACACTCCGGCTTTGTCGCGGAGTTGTTCCACAATGACATAACCCGGGTAACAGAGGTAAGACGTGTCGTCAGGGCGGCGTATCTGCGTCTCCGTTAGGAACATCACAGAAGGCCGTGCCGTCTCTAGGTGATGGTGGACGGTATCGAGGTTTGCATGAAGTCCACGGATACTCGCGAACGCCACCTCAAAAGAAATCAACTTTGTGGGGTTTCTAGAGGCCGCTGTGTACCGTTTATTACTTTGTTGCACTGTCATGGTGAGATATGGGGAAGCGTGAAGACAGGGCGTTATTTGGTGCTGCAGTAAGTGACAAAGTGCAGAGGCTAGCTTCGTCTAGAACCGTGTGGCTAGGTCGGAGCCGACCCGCCAGACGGAAGGGCTCCCAAACCCCCCTGATGCAAGGCCGCCGCTACCCCACACCGGTTACCACCCGGAGCGGCGACCCCTCATCAGGATTATGCGCAACATGTGGGGCAGCCTCCTGGGGTGGTTGGTCCCAGGCGGGCCCCATGACTATGTTGCGGGCGGCCACGGCAACGCCGTTGCTAAGGGTCTCCCTGGCCGGTGAATCGACCCACACCACCCACACTAGACTCCGCTTCGCCCCCACTGGACCCATGCCTGCGCACCATACATCGCCCCGGGCCCGGCAGTGCAGCTGCTGAACCCCTAACGCAACCCAGCCTGGGCTGGGTTACTTGGGGGGGCTTTAGCACAGCTGCACGGTGGAACCCCCCCGGACCAACACTGTTGTACCACCTGGTATCCACGTATGGGCCGAAGCTACCACATGGGTACCGTAATATACGAACCTCGTCCGTTAATCAGCAGGTGCGCCACTAGCAGTGAGGTCGTTGGGGCCCGATAGATTTAAGAAGGGCCCCTTTGCACCCAAAAGGTTATAATACCTGTACATATTTAAATAAATAAAACTGAATTATAACTAAACTCGCCATATATTAAGACTTGTACTAGTCGAAGTTTATACTGATTACTTGTACAGATTTCAATCAGAGAGCGAACAATGTCGATTGTGTGGCGTCGTCCTCTGAAATGGGTCGTACAAATCGATGGGGAATGAATACGGGCATAGGGTATACCCACTTTCTTCATTTTATTGCTTGTTTAGTGTGTAGGTATCTTTGTCACCCTTTGTTGTTTTTTTGATGCCAGGATTAGCTTGATGAGGATTGAGTTACGATAATGTCTTTAGTAATTTCATTGCGAGTGCATCGGTAACAAAGATTGACGACAATATAACCAGGTCTAGTCATTTTAATTTATCAATATTCCCACAGAGCTTAATTTTTTGGTAGAAAACCGAGTACTGCAACCACTCCTTGACAGCTTCAAAGGGAATGATAAATAACACAACACGACAAGTATAAGTACATACTCTTTTTTTTTAATTCCTCGAGACCGTGGCCGCTCCCATGTCCATTGCTGCGGGCGTCTCTGGAACATACCAGAAGGTATTTCCAGTGGCGCCCGGCAGACTTTGGCCACCTGTGTGGCCTCTTCGGAGGTTTGGTTGGAATGTAAATCTCGCGTCTCCCTATTCTGTGGATAGTCTTCACCACGAACGTGTAAGTTGTATTAGTTTGTAAAAAAGTACTTTTCATAAAAAAATCCACTTAGGTAGGTACCTACCTAAAATTAGAAGACTAGCGTGCTTGTTTAAAACCTACCGTTACTTTTTTTAAGAAAATTGCTTTATTTTACTTAATTTTATATATAGTCGGCCGGTTTCTGAATTGAGAATTTGAAGTAAAGTATCAGTTGAGCACGTCAAATGTCAAAATTTGTTCCTGAATTTTTATACGAGTATTTAACGTGCTCAACGGATACTTAACTTCAAATTCTCAATTTAGAAACCGACCGAGCAAAGCTAGGTGATATAGAATTTATAGTCTGTTTACTTTACTCTGAAAAAGACAAAATAGCATACGTAATATCCCCTCGAATGTCTTACCAACACACAGTGTCCAGCTACGTTACCAACATCCTATTCATACAGTTCACCCCACGATGACCTATTCACGTCTACCTATGTCAACATAACCGGTTATTCAGGTTTTAGTGACCGTTAATCTATTATCATAATGCAGATAAAAGATGCACCAATGTGGCTGAACAGATGTTGTCTTCATATAGAAAGTTCACGTCTGGAAATGAAATTAAGTTCTAATCATACAATAACCAGAAGACTTCCATCAGATTATCACACTTTGTTTAAATTATATCTCAATCGATCTCTTTTCTCTACCTCTTCGAATCCATAGTTTGGAGCTTCTCTTTACTTTTAGAATCTGAGGTCATGTTACTTGTTACTTGTTGTGACCTTTTATTGAATGCCTTTTTCCACGTCGCCGTCGCGTTGTATTTTAGTTCTGGTATGTGAGGAAGATAGACAGAATTCAATTAACGAACAGATTTATATGGTGAGTGTGAGTGGGTTGGACCAAGCTGGACGTATGTCAGCCAAATCTAAGATATATTAAAAAAAGGACCAGGTCAACAGTCACTAAACGAAGAGCGTGTATAAAAGCGCTGATGAAAGTAGAGGAAGTGAAAGTTATTTGTCAAGATGTAAACTGGAGAGCAGTAGTATCTGTCTATTCCGTGAGAAGGAGAGTTTTTCTTTTTTTTATATCTGGTTCGCCAAATTGACACAGCCCGCCTGATGGAATGCCGTTGCGACGTTTGGCAATTGTGGGCGACTCTCACAGTACGCAATATTGTTATATTATTAATATAGGGTGGCCCTCAACTTCGCAACCTAGCCATGTGCCTCTTCACGCTCCGCTTGAAGAACCCTGGGTTGTAAGTAGGAGGAAATACGTGCGCGAGCAGGGCGTCTCAGGATTCGATCGTTCTACAGACGAACGATCTTTTGAATCGCTCAGGCGAAGATTCTATCCACTGTATACGAGTGGCATCTCTGCCCGGCACGTGTTGTACGGGATCGAAAAGAAGAGGGTGGGATTAGGTTAAAGAGTTCGTCAGAACGCTCGCCGTGATAAATGTGGTAGAATGCATCCAAGGAAGCTATTGATCGGGCTACGCAAGCGGTTCAAGGCTTCTTGTTACCTCAGGACAATCTATAATTTGAATAGCTCGTCTCTGCATAGCGTCGAGGAAGTACTTCGCGAAACCGTCCCAAAATTGAGAGCAGTACTCGACGCGCCGCAGGGTCTAATCTGCGTCTTGTACAGCCGACACCTCTGGTGCGGTATGAAGAATCGTTTTACCTTATTCGGTATTCTTAGTTTCCGCGAAGCTAGCCCAATACACCGCTTTTTATAGTTTTTATTATTGAGCTCTCGATGAACGTTTATTTATGTATTTAACTAGGGGAAACCAACAGCTAATAACTTATTATTTGTAGGTACAAAGTAGAACACGTCTATCCATGCGAATTACAGGTTCTGACGACTTAAGGTCGATTCACACATATCAGTAATGCCTCCGGCACAGTTTAGTTTCAGTGATTTCTCAGCACAAAATATATTTTAATAAATTTTCTATGAACGCGTCCCCACATGTCAGTGTTAAATACTACTCAGGCTTCACTGACTCCGACTCTATGATGAAAATGTTCGTAAAAAATGTATGAATTTAGCACATTAATAGCACAAAGAACATTTAGCACTGTGTCGGAGGGAACTGAGTCTGAGTCGACCTTTAGACACATGTATTAAATTGATCACTGATAGGTCTGAATAGACCTTTAGACACATGTATTAATTAATTGTAACTAGCGAACCTGTTTGTTAGCTAACCATTGTCACAAGGAAAAGCATAAACCAATCTGTCAAAGAAAAGAAATAGGTTTTGTTACATTAAGCGATTATCTATAAGTATATCCGAGCAGCATAAAATAGTTTCATTGGAAGAGTGTCTTTAATATTCACGGTCAGTTAAAACTTATAAAACACAATAATGATAAGTCGTGACATGTGTGTCAATGACTAAGGAAGTGGTACAAAGGTGGCATATTGTAGTAAATTGGTTACATATCTCAACCAAACGGTCCTTTGTGATTTCAAATCGGTTTTATTCAGAGAACAAAATATTGTAGCGCTTATAAAATAGTTATTTGTAGGAACATCTTGTAATTTTTGTCATGTTCACACTTATGTAATTTTTAAATTTCCTGTCAGGTAGGTAAGTATTTCGGATACTGGATACTGAGACTGTCACACTAGACTATTCTGATGCATAGTCTATAACTATAGATGGCCAATCACGGGCTCTACTCAACCGAATTCTTTCATCATATACCTAATACCACGGTATCGCGATAAAAATAACCTAGGTATATCAATACCTAGGTTATTTTTATCCGGTACCGTGTTGTGAAAATTATACATACCTATAATAATTATTATAGGTATGTATAATTTTCACTACATTAAACATTATACTTACTATTAAACATAATAATATAATTATATTATTATGTTTAATGAAGATGTGGGTGTGTGATAAAATGTTTCATGATACATCATGGATTTATACATAATTATGTACTTTCATAATAATATATGATCACGCCTTCATCCACGAAGGGGCGCCCAGGCATATTAATATCATTTTTTAACTAATACGTACCTATGCTGGTCCCACGTAATTAGGGTGAGGTTATAGCCATAAAACATTTTGAACGTCCGTTAATTGGCAGATGTACCTCTTCACATACAAAATCTTTATGGCTATAAGTAAGATAATGGAGTCTGTTTCATTCACAGGTCGAGTAAACGGTGACGTAATGACCCAAGCACACGAGCCACTTAACATAATGGATAACACAGCAGGGAACTACTCTACAAAGACAAGGCGAGGAGTATATCTATCCAAGTGGCTCGTCTTTGTAATTCTCGTCATCTTTGCGCTAGCTCTAGTCACGGCTTCCTTATTAGTCTACAACTATGCAGCGTGTCCGAGAGAAGATCAACTCGTTAACGTGACAAAATATGAATTGTGTCACTGTGACCAATCAAAATTACTAGTTCTTCCACACATTACTGATATTTCTAGAAGTGTAATCCCTATCCATACTACAACAACGAAGCCAGTTCCAAATGTATTAGATCTACGGTTACCTACAAATATTAAACCAGAAAAATACCACATAAAAGTAACACCTTATATCTTTGAAGGTAACTTTACCTTTGATGGTGAAGTGAGCGTGGTTTTAATAGCTATAAATGAGACTCAAGAAGTCATTTTCCATGGTGTTGATCTTAATATTAGTGATGTAAAACTGTACAGTACGGAAGACGGTCAACTAATTGAAGTTGTTAAGCGAATTGAAGATCCGCACCGTCACTTCCAAATATTGAGCTTGGCAAGTGAGTTAGAAAATGGGAAGGAGTACGTGTTGAATATTTCTTATACTGGAATATTGAATGATGATCTCCACGGGTTCTATAGAAGTTCGTATGAAGATAAAGGAATAAAAAAGTAAGTACATAACCGCAAGTTGAATAGTGCGATTCATCGAACGATTTAGGCTATACAGCTGAACTGTTCCAAACAATATAGTTTTATCAATATCTATATGTTGCTCTTCAATTCCTTTTCAAGTCACGTTTAGTACACCTTCATGTTAGGCGTTCACACGCCGCTTCGAATACAAATATAAGATTAAGTGCAATAAAAATATGCGTTGATATTGTCCTAAGTATAATGGCGCTTCTAATAGCTCGTCTTGCAATAGCTCTTGTAGTCAATAGGTCTTTGGTGTTATATAATAATTATGATGGCTGCTGTCTTTAGGGATATGTGTGATTGCTGATAATTAGGTTTTGGTCAAGGAAGTTTTAAGTTTTTATTTGCACAATTTTCAGTAACTATTGCTGGTAGAAGGTCGATTTATATTTAAATTAGCAATCTATAACTTTTAGCATATACTCGTAAATGAAGCCCTTTATTGATCAATGAATAAATTAATGTCTTCCGATTTATGATTTTTAAGATTTCTTTATGTTCTGTATGTTCAAAGGACAATTGATTTAAACATTATGTACAGGTTGCGAGGCGTAAGCGGCGCTTTGCATTTGTGTGAGTGCAGTGTACGTTAACGTATATATGTAACCTCTTTTATACACACATGTGTTGTACACCCAGCTACAAATAGAGTTTTTACTCTGCTTTTCGTGGTCACTCACACAAATGCAAAGCTCCGCTTACGCCTCACGACTTGTACATAATATCATTATTATTTTTGAGTAATGTTTAGGTAACTAGAAACACATTTAATGTGACTAATTTATTCCTAGATGGATAGCAGTGACACAATTCCAAGCGATGGACGCACGGCGAGCATTTCCCTGCTGGGATGAGCCAGCACTGAAGGCTAGATTCACCATAAGCATAGCCAGACCTAATAATATGACGTCATTGTCGAATATGAACGCTATCAGGAGCGAGCCTCAGTAAGTACGTTCTATGTAATTGAATTTACTCACAGAACTTCAATGTTGCTAATTTACATTATACGTTTTATTGCAAACGGGTTCTTTTTAACTTATTTTCGTTAAATTAAAAATTTAAGAATAGCAGAACTATTTGCAAATGTTACCAATGTTTTTTATTCGACCCTCTGATATTTCTGCTACTATTCACGTTTTTTTGTGTAATAGGTACACATCAGTATAAAAGTCTAAAGCAATTCGTATTAATTTATTTCATGCAAAACAACAGAAGTTAATAAAAGAGACCTTCTAATTTTCATCAAAGTAATTTTATATTACAGTGCTACACTACAGAACTATGTATGGGATCATTATGCAGAATCATTACCCATGTCCACATATCTTGTGGCGTTCGCAGTAACGGACTTCAAAAACATGAGCCACAATAATTTCTCAGTTTATGCACGAGCTGAAGCTATACAATCAGCAGCATTCGCATTGGATATAGGACCGAAGATCCTTAAATACTTAGAAGAATACTACAAAATAAAGTTCCCGTTGCCAAAGATTGATATGATTGCGTTACCGGATTTCAAGAATGGAGCTATGGAAAATTGGGGACTGCTTACTTTTAGGTTAGTGCGAATCTAAAAATCTGTGTAGTAGTTGTGCTAAAATTACCCCCCCCCCCCCTCCCCCCTACACCCTAGTGCACCCCCCATGTACCCTATAATTATAGCATACTGCATGTGTAAATTATTTACATACCATAATGCAATGGTAGAGTGTAAATGGGACATTATGTAATTTAACACCTATAACTGTACCTACATTCTGTAAATCAATAAATGAATATGAATGAATATGAATATGAATATGAATATGAACATAACTAAGATTAATTAAAAATGTTTGTAGTTTATTTAAAATTAGGTGCTAAAGGGCACCTAAATCATTATGAGAGGTAGAACTGTTGATGGGTCATTGAATCCCACACTTTATTGTTCGCTTACGCTCAACTATCCGTCATCCCTATTTGGGACATCTGGGGCGAGGGTCACTGCCACACCGTATTGTACTCGTCCGGGGTGAATTTAAACTAGTTTTGCTATTATTACTGCACTACTTGCATATTTGTTCCGTTCCCATCAGAAATTTCTATCACGCGTGTTTTCTACTTACCTACTCATTAATCTTCGTCACGCGATATAGTATCCACGCTGGCATTGTTTTCTTCTTCCTGATAAAATGTAATAGATCTTTAATAGGAGATACCGCCTTTTTGGTGAGAAATCTCCGTTTCGACTCATTCTACAATAAAATGTTTCAAACAAAATAAACTAGACAATACTGCTTACAATAAAAATAATAGGTATATGATCAACTTTTCAGCATGATAAAATTTTCGTCGGACGAGTGCAATAAAGTGTAACTAAACTTCAGTTTTTGCACTGAGAAGTTTTTGTTGAACTCTTGCTTATTTTCAACTAGAGTAAGTATTGTAGGTTTTTTATGCCACTCTACGTTCATTACCGGGCGTCACTGGAACGCACCAGGACTTTGCCAGATGGCGCTATTGTAGTTAGGATGTCTTTTCTAGTTCGATTTTGTATCAGATGTTTGTGTGTGTCAGGATGGCGTGAGACATGTCTGAATAGTCACAAAATTTGCACCAAATAACCGTACCTAAACTGTACCTATGTTTAAAAAAACTGTACCTCAAGCAATTCAATATTAAATGGATAGTGACATGGACACGCCATTTTGACATCAGGTTGGCGCGCATAGTCGTGTATCGTATAAATGTTTCATTTAATTTCCAGAGAGATAGCAATGTTATACGAAGAAGGGGTGTCGGCAAGTACAGATAAAGTTCATGTAGCTACAGTTGTGGCGCACGAGATCGCTCACCAGTGGTTCGGTAACCTAGTGACCCCATCGTGGTGGCGAGATCTTTGGCTGAACGAAGGATTTGCTACTTATGTGGAGTACGTCGCTGTGAATGCTGTAAGTTTATCTTTTGATAAAGAAATATGATCAAAAACAATTGGTCAATGACACAACGTTGTAAGTCATACTTTTTTTTTTAATTCCGCTCTCTAACGTCCGTTATGCTGGGCGTCTCTGGTTCACACGCAGAAGGTATTTTCAGTGGGGCCCGGCGGACTTTGACTACCTCTGTGGTCGCTACGGAGGTTTGATCGGGATGAGAATCCCGCGTCTTTGGGGTAGGTTCTTATCCTGCGTCGGTGAGTGAATCTGGAGTGGGCCAAAGGCCCCGCAGCACGCAACCCTTCTAGCCTGCTTCTGTAAGGACGGCAGGTGGCGATCCCACTGTCCTCACGCCCCGATCATGGAGGTCGATGGTCATGGGAGTAGATGAGTCTGCGGCGCCCTCGCCGCTGGAGGGACGCTCCCTTCTCCCTCTCGGCCGCCTCCTTCGCGAGCATGACTTGCTCCACTTGTTCCACCTACTCCCGCTGGAGACCATGGCTGGAAGCATGGTTTCCAGCGAAAGGGTATCCACGCCCAGACCCACTACGAGGTCCCGGCGCTGACTCGCCCACGCTAAGCACTCCACCAACGTATGGAGTGCAGTGACGTCGTCGAAAACCTCGCAGTGTTGACACCGGAGTGTGACCTCACGATGGATGCGAAACAGATAGCTACCGAAGCATCCATGCCCGGTAATGATCTGCGTCGCACGATACGTGAGGTCACCATGCTGCCTCTGCAGCCAGTCGTCCATGATTGGTCTCACCGCCGCACCGCGATGATGGTGGTACCCCACTTGGGTTGCTCAAGTCGCACCCTCCATGACTCCATGAGATCCTGGCGGAGTTGGGACCGCTGGTCCTCGATTTCTCGAGACGCAGGCCTGTGGTCCTGCTCCAGCGCCTCCTTGCGCCATTGGAACAATGACGCAAGGGCTCTCGCTTCCAGGTCCCATGGAGGGGTCCCGGCTAGGAGACATGCAGCCTCTCCGGAGATCGTGCGGTACTCCCGTATGGTTTTGACGGCCAAGGTTCGAAGTGGTCTGTTTAACAGAGTCACATTCACCTTGACCACCAACCTATCCGCCCATACGGGAGCCCCATATAGGGCAATACTCTGCACAATCCCCAGGTACAGTCTCCTGCAGGAAGCATTGGGTCCCTGCGTCACCTTGGGGACCAAACTTCAGAAATGTGGTCCGAAGTTCCATCGGCTTGGTGCCAATGCTAACGCCTCCTACATTTATGTAAGTCATACTAGTTTAGTCTTATTTTATTTATTTAAAGGTGGAAAAATCTTGGAACATTACGGAGATCTGCATCCTAGACCAAGTGCACAATGTCTTCCAACTTGACGCTCTTAATTCTTCCCATCAACTGTCCGTCGACGTCAGCGCTTCGGAAGAAACTGACGCTATATTTGACAAGATCTCTTACGGCAAAGGTATAATATAAATAAAATAAGATACAACTATATAAAAGAATCGCGTTGGTGTTGTTATTATTATTAGTAGGCTTTTTTTAAGTCCGCGACCCAAGGTCGCGTCTGCCCCTACGTCTCCATTGCCGGGCGCCTCAGGTTTCGCGCCAGGCGCCAAATTGAAATAGGAAAATTTCCCAGGGGCGCCTGGCGGTTATTAGCATTCAGAGGTATATGACTGTTCGAGCTATATGGGCCGGTGGGGTGTGATTTCGGAAGTTAAATGCATGGTTTCCGTAAATTATCTATATGACAGATTGCAAACTGTTTTCATTTTTATATTGCAGGTTCTGCTCTTCTCCGAATGTTGAACCACATCCTCACATCAGACGTTTTCAATTCGGGAGTGACCAACTATTTGAACTCCAAAATGTACGGCAACGCGGAGCAACGCGATTTATGGAGTGCTCTAACCAGCGCAGCGAAGATGTCGGGAGACTTTGATGCAGATGTGGCTATCGTCATGGACTCCTGGACCCTACAGACTGGTTTCCCTGTACTCACTATTACACGGAACTATGAAAATAGCTCTGTATATTTTATGCAGGTAATATTCTTGAACATTGCCACTGGAAAAGGCAGTGGTCCTTTATTAATCCTTTTCACCGCACCTATCACTTTCTCGCATTTCATAGAGGCTTTAGTTATGAGAGTCTTATTTTTTATTGAAAAAACTCATTGTACTCTACTGTTTTTGTTAATTGATTTTGTTTACGCGTATAATATACACTATACACAAATTATCCAAACTTTTTAAACTAATAATTAATAAATATTGGATAGAAACAGGCGTTACTTGGCGAAAATCCATGACAAAACAACAATAAAAATTATTGTTTTGTCATGGATTTTCGCCAAGTAACGCCTGTTTCTATCCAATATTTGAGATCAGTGAGCATCACTATCCAGGCTAAACTATACATAAAGTTGATCAAGCTCCACAGAACAGCAAGTCAAAATCTTTGGTTCAATCAAGAGTGTAAGCGCTTTGGGGTGTTTCCAAGGTACATCTGCCTAAAAACAAACAATAACTCAGTGTCGGCTAGGAATTCTATTTTAAAAGCAAAAACAGTGTGGCTAAACTCGGAAATTAGGAGTTTATTTAGAGTGAGAGACAATTTGAAGTGGCATTTAAAGGTTCTACACTCTGAGTTGTCATTCAGTTTACACAGAGTAGAATTTGATTTGTTGGATAAAAAGGCACGAGATTTAGCTTCTAAATTTATACATAAAACATTTTTAATACAATCAAAAAAATTATTTAATCTAAGGGTGGGTAGAGGCGAGTTTCTTGACCGAAGGGAGCAGGTGTTTTCTAATCATACATTTTACCCCAGAATCAAGAACCTTTCTGATATTCATCTCAGCAACAGTGAGGTGTCCCTTTTAAATAAGGGCTTAAAATATTCCATACCTAAATCATTTAACAATAAAAAATCTTTAGAACCTTTGGCAGTAGATGCGGAGGTGGCAATCATTAGAAATAAGGGTGACATAATGTTGAAGGCACTGGTTGCACAAAAAATCGATTCTGTTTGTTTGTCTGGTACTTTTAACTCCGAATTTACTGTACAAAGGTCGATTCGCAACAAACTTAGGGACGGGGATGTGGTTCTGAGTAAGGCTGATAAGGGTAACACCGTGGTTTTGATCCCGAGGGAGGATTACATAGCAAGAGTCAATGACATCATTTCATCTGATGATTTTCAACACTTAACCTTCAATCCTACAGCTAAGTTCCAGGCAGAACTAAAGCTTGCTTCGAAATCCACGACTTATTTATTCCCTGAGAACTCTTCGTTGCATAAAACTTTGATAAACATGAATCCCATTTGTCCGTTGTTTTATGGTCTTCCAAAAATACACAAGGAAGGGTGCCCAATTAGACCTGTTGTCGCATACAGGGGCGCTCCAGCATACAATTTGTCGAAGTTTTTGAACACAATCATTAAAGAAGCAATAGATTTTAACCCAAAATTTTCTATAAAAAATAGTACTGACCTCATAAACAAGATTAAAAATATTAAGTTACCGTCCAATGCTCAACTTGTGTCTTTGGACGTGAAAAGTTTGTTCACTAACGTACCGTACAATGAAGTATTAGATATTTTAAAACACAAATTAACAATAAAGAGGATCAATTTTAATAAAATAGAAGAAATTTATAACCTAACAAGATTGTGTATGACTCAGAATTACTTTCAGTTCAACAACAGTTTTTTTCTACAGAGGAATGGTTTGGCTATGGGATCGCCACTCAGTCCTTTAAAAGCTGAAATATTTATGGATGCATTCGAGACTAACCACATTTTTTTTTTTTTTTTTTTTTTATATTTGGTTCGCCAAATTGACGCCGCCCGCCTGGTGGTAAGTCGTGACGACGTCTAGCGATTGTGGGCCACTCTCACAGCACACATTACTATTGAGAGTGGCCCTCAACTTGACGACCTACTGATGTGCCTCTTCACGCTCCGCTTGAAGAACCCAGGATTATATGTGGGAGGAAACACGTGCACAGGCAGGGCGTTCCAGGCCACTATCGTTCGGCAGAGAAACGAACGTTTAAAACGTTCGGTTCTCGCGAACATGCTATCCACTGTGTGGGGGTGGCATCTCTGCCCGGCACGAGTCGTTCGGGATCGGAAGGAAGAGGGTGGGATCAGATTGAAGAGCTCTTCAGAACACTCGCCGTGGTAAATACGGTAGAATGCGGCCAAGGAAGCTATTGTTCGGCGCTGAACTAGCGGCTCAAGGCTTCCCGTTACCTCCGGACAATCTATAATACGGATAGCCCGTCGCTGCATAGCGTCGAGAGCGTCCAGCAGATACTTCGCGGAGCCGTCCCAGAGGTGAGAGCAGTATTCGACGCAGGGTCTAATCTGCGTCTTGTACAGCAGACACCTCTGGTCCGGTGTAAAGAATCTCTTTACCTTATTCAGTATTCCTAGTTTCCGCGAAGCTAGCCCTATACATCTTTCGATGTAGTTTTTATTATTGAGCTCTCGACGAATGTCTATGCCAAGGATATCAAGGTTGCCCTTCATTGGTAATAATGCATTCTGAAGAGAGGGTAGGGGAAGGAAAGGGGATTTCTTCGCAGTAAATGCACACGCCTGTGTTTTGCGGGCATTGAACTCGACCAGGTTCTCGGTACCCCATTGAGAGATACTGTCGAGGTTACGGTCGAGATCAGCCACGAGTCGTCGTCTCTCCTCCTCAATCTCAGATCGCCCCGCCGTCGGACGAACCGAGTAACTCCCGTGCAGTGTGCTGTCATCTGCATAGCAATGAATGTTCCCGAGGGATAGCATATCATTGATATGCAGAAGAAAGAGAGTTGGTGATAGTACGGACCCCTGCAGTACCCCGGCATTCACTTGCAAGAAGCGAGAAGCCTGGCCATCGCAGAGGACCCGCACTCGGCGCTCGTTTAAAAAACTGGCAATCCAGCTGCACAGTTGAGGAGGTAGACCATATGCCGGAAGCTTGGAAAGGAGCGAAGCATGCCAGACCCTATCGAAGGCTTTGGCGATGTCCAGGCTAATAGCCAAGGACTCGCCGTGCCTTTCCATAGCCCCACCCCAGACATGCGTTACGAATGCCAGAAGATCACCCGTTGATCGCTTTGGCCTGAAGCCGTATTGTCGATCATTGATTAGCGAGTGATCCTCTAGGAATTGCATGAGCTGCTTATTTATAAGGAGCTCAAGCACCTTGCAAATGACTGAGGTGACAGCTATGGGTCGATAGTTGCCTGGATCGGCCCGATCCCCTTTCTTGGGGATCGGTTGTACGTTAGCCTCCTTCCAGACCTCCGGCACGAGCCCTGAAGAGTATGACAGGCGGTACAGACGCGTTAATACTGGAGACAACTCAGCTGCACATTTTCGTAGCACCACCGCCGGAATGCCGTCAGGGCCACTGGCTTTCCGCGTGTCGAGTGACCGCAGTACTGCCCGTACATCACATTGCCTGATAACAATATCAGGCATTGTGTGGCCACAGTTGGCGATGGCGGGGGGCTGCAGGCCACGGTCGTCGACCCGGGAATTAGCCGCAAAGAGGTCTGCGAGCATATCCGCTTTCTCTTGGGCTTTGTGAGCCAGTGTTCCATCTGGGTAACGCAGTGGTGGCAGCGAGGGCTGACAAAAGTTAGATTGCACGGCTTTGGCCAGTTGCCAGAATCCACGGCTGCCCGTGGGATGGGAAGTGAGCTCCTGACCAAGCCGCGCGACGCGCTGGGCATCCGCTCTCTTAAAGGCCCTCTTACTCGACTTTGTGGCCAGGTTGTACGCTGCTTTGAGGTGGCCCACGTTTGGGTCGCGCACAGCCCGGGCCCTGATCCAGGCGCGATATGCCGACTGTTTTTGTCGAACAGCTTTGGCACAATCTCGCCCGAACCAGGGACGGGCTCTGCGGATACTGGCGACATCAGTGAAAGGGATGTAATAATCCATCCCTAAACTGATCTCGCCAGCAATAGCAGAAGCACTATCCGAAGGAGCCTTTCCTACAAAGCAGCGCTGGCTCCAGGGGACGGACGCATAATAATCGCGTAGACCGTCCCAATCCGCTGACGAGTAGTGCCATAGTCGTCGTGACGTTTGTACAGGACGTGCAGGAGGTGACACCTTCATGCCAGCGTGAACAACACGGTGGTCGGAACTACCCAGTGGGGCTCCTACTGAAACACTGTACTGGGCTGGGCGACTCGTCAGCAGTAGATCCAGCAGAGCGGGCGCGTGATCTGACCTGTCTGGTATCCGGGTGATCCCGCATACCATCTGGGTCAGACCGTGGGAGAGAGCGAACGCATGGGCGGCTCTACCCGCATGATCAGTCTTGAGGGACCCCAGCCATTTAATGTGATGGCCATTGAAGTCCCCCAGAAATACTAGGTCAGCGTTCGGGAACCGCACCTGCGCTTCATCAGCCGTCTCGCTGAGGTACTGGAAGAGCTTTGTTGTCTCAGAATCCCCTGTGTGGGATCGGTAGACGCACACGTAGATCTGGCTCATAGAGCCATGGTCTACGTGCAGCCAAAGGACGGAATTGGAGGGGTTCTCTAGGCAGCGCAACCGGCGGCAGCAAACATCCGCCCTAACGAACACGCACACCCCGGCTTTGTCTCGAAATTGTTCCTCGATGACATAGCCGGGGTAACACAGGTAAGACGTGTCGTCAGGGCGGCGTATTTGTGTCTCCGTGAGGAACATCACAGCGGGCCGTGCCGTCTCAAGGTGGTGGTGGACGGTATCGAGGTTCGCATGGAGTCCACGGACGTTAGTGAACTCCACCTCGAAATGTGAAGTTGTGGGGTTTCCTAGGGCCGCTGTGTAACGTTTATTTCTTTTTTGTTGCACTGCCATTGTAGATTTTGAAGAAGAAGCGTGAAGACAGGGCGACATTTGGTGCAGCAGTAAGTGACAAAGTGCAGGGGCTAGCTTTGTCTAAAACCGTGTGGTTAGGTCGGAGCCGACTCGCCGGACGGAAGGGCTCCCAAACCCCCCTGATGCAAGGCCGCCGCTACCCCACACCGGTTACCACCCGGAGCGGCGATCCCACATCAGGATTATGCGCAACATGTGGGGCAGCCTCCTGGGGTGGTTGGCCCCAGGCGGGCCCCATGACTGTGTTGCGGGCGACCGCGGCAACGCCGTTGCTAAGGGTCTCCCTGGCCGGCGAATCGACCCACACCACCCACACTAGACTCCGTTTCGCCCCCACTGGTCCCATGCCTGCTGCACCATACATAGCCCCGGGCCCGGCGGTGCAGCTGCTGAACCCCTAACGCAACCCAGCCTGGGCTGGGTTACTTGGGGGGCTTTAGCACAGCGGCACGGTGGTACCCCCCCGGACCAACACTGTTGTACCACCTGGTACCCACGTAGGGGCCGAAGCCACTCCATAGGTACCGTAAATTAACGAGCCTCGTCCGTTTATCAGCAGGTGCGCCACTAGCAGGTGAGGTCGCTGGGGCCCTATAGATGTTGGTAAGGTCGCTGGGGCCCTATAGATGTTGGTAAAACATAGTTGGGAACATTCATGTCTTGTAGTATTTTAGATATGTGGATGATATTATTATATGTTGGACAGGAACAAAACGTCAGCTTAGCGTCCTTGTCTCCAAGTTGAACTCAGTACACCCTAGAATTGATTTTTCACTAGAGTTGGAGTCAAATTCCACTCTCAATTTCTTGGACCTTTCAATTACTAGAAGGAACGGTATTCATGAGTTCCGTATCTATAGGAAACCAACAGTTACAGACACAGTTATTCCTTACTCATCCAATCACCCATGGCAACATAAAATGGCAGCTTTCCACAGCTTACTGAGCAGGTTACTGGCGGTACCGTTGAGCCCACAGGCATTTGGTGAAGAATTGTCCATCATTTGCTACATAGCACAAAGTAGTGGCTATGACGTAGGAATGGTCCACTCGTTATTAAATAAAAAACGCAGAAAGGCTAGTTTTCATTTATTACATCCGATTCAAGATCCACCTAGGAAGTACACGGCCTGTTTGCCGTTCGTGGGTCCCGTCTCGTTGAGTATAGCTAAGATCATGAGGGAAAGTAGTATATTTGTTGCTTTTAGAACTCAGAACACCTTGAGGGAGTTATGTAATGGCAAGGATTCGGTGTCGGTCTCACGCAGATCAGGTGTTTATTTGTTGAGTTGTGATGAATGTGGTTTGAAGTATGTGGGACAGACTGGCAGGTCCTTCGATATTAGATATAAGGAACATAGAGCGGCGTCCCGCAATGGTTGTCCTGAGAAATCCCTCTTCGCGAAGCATCTTCTTGACACTGGTCATTCCTTGAACAATAGTAACACTTTTAAAGTTTTACGTTTATGTGAGAAAGGGTTAAAGTTAAGTGTTTGGGAAAGGCTAGAAATAGTTAGAAGAGATGCGGACACCTTACTCAACGAACAAATAGATTTTCACACATCTCCCTTACTTAATCTGTTTAACAGACAGACACATTAATTGTTGTTGGTTTGTGTGTGTTATTTGGGTTTTCTATGCAACTTATCAAGAGACAGTAATTAAATCAAACAGATAAGGTCAAGTATTGGTGAATACCTATTTTTGGAACTTAGTTAGCATGATCTGAGGTTTCTACCCACATTAGTTATTGTAAAGAATCCTACATCGCGATAATGAAATTTGCACGCGTTTACTTATAAGCAAACACGTTACAACCACGAATTTTGCTGTTCTCTCTGAGACAGTCTTGATAATGCCTCGTTTAGAGGCGAAACAACTGTCGACGTTTTGTTGTATTTTTAATTCTGCGAAAAATTAATGCTATTATATAATTTTAAAAAGTTTTTCTTAAAACATTTTACTTACCATTGTTTTTAATAATTAATAGACATTTAACGTTTACTAGTTTTGGTCCGACCACACTTGTTATTTCATTCAAATTCGAATAATTATTATCAAAGAAACAATCAAAGAATAAATTTCGTTTATTCAGTTTCATAAAGGCACATCAAGAGCACATAATATAAATGTAATAAGAATTATAAAAATACTAACTTAAGTACATAAATAACCATTTGAAAATGATTCTTTCGCTGGTTTGGTAACTTGGTTCTACTGAGAAGATACCAGCAAGAAACTCGGGTAGATTATCCATTTTCTTTTTTTATACAGTTTTGTTTACATTGTGTTACAATTTACATTGTACGAGTGGCTAACAACAGAAGATTAGGGTGACCATGCATTTTTATCATCAAACAAGGAAAGGAATTCAAGCGCCATTAATATTCAAAACATTACTTACTATTTAGTTAATTGAACTCGACACTAGATGTCTCTACTATACACACTTGACTTGTTGTTGTTGGTTTTTCAGGAGCGCTTTGTCCTCATTAACCACACTATCCCAAATCACTTATCCCCAGTATGGTGGATTCCAGTTTCTTATACAAGTGCTTCAGAAAAAGACTTTATGGCTACAAGACCGAAACTGTGGTTGAAGGGAGAAAAGTCTTTACGTGTAGAACTCCATAATGTAAAGAAGGATGACTGGTTTATAGCTAATATTCAACAAACAGGTAAATATTTTAAGGATAATATAAATTAACTACGTCGTGCATTAAAACATTAAAAAATTGGTAATTTTATACTTATTAAAATGTACAAAGGCATTCTTAAGTTAATTTTTCTTTTAGTAGCCTTTAGAGGAACCTTAGGAAAAAGATATCACTAATTTTATCACGATGAAGTTTCGTTTGGATTTCTGTTATCTATAGGTGAAATGAAAGTTCAAGAGCCTCGTCCGTTAATGGGCAGTTGCAGCAATGGAAGTTGCAGGTTTCCTTGAACTGCTAAAACCTTGGTGGGACTTAGCCGCAGTAATCAATAAATAATATTCCTTTGTGCAGGTTTTTATCGCGTCAACTACGACAAAAAGAACTGGGGGCTTCTGATTAAGATCCTGAAAGATCCGTTAAGTTTCCAAGAGATCCACACAATTAACAGAGCTCAATTAATTGACGATGCGATGAACCTGGCTCTCACAGGCAGACTTGACTATGGGACTGCACTGGATGTCTCCAGTTACTTGGCACATGAGAGAAGTTATGTCCCTTGGAAAGCAGGACTTTCGGCTTTAGGGTACATTGATACGATGTTGTCTAAAGGGGCACATTATCTGGAGTATGGTGTAAGTACATACAAAATAATAAAAAAATATATTTTGTTAAAAAAAATACACGTCAATAATTGACAGAACAACCGACTTACCAGATTGAAATAGGACAGGTGACAAGTAGTAGCTTTAAATTAAAAATATAAATTTCAAAATCGATTGGCCCAGTCCAAAGATATTAGGAAAAAATATAAACAAAAAAAAATACCATACAGTCGAATTGAGAACCTCCTCATTTTTTGGAAGTCGGTTAAAAAGAGCCCCTAAGCAGTTTCTTGCCCGATATTCTCCTTGGTAAGCACGACTGTGTGCGTCCCTATTGCAGTTTCTAGGCACTTTGGATATATCGGTCAGAGTGTCTTCCATCTAGTCCGAGACGCCCAGGACTTTAATTGGCTGTGCTATAGCGGCTGGTACATAAGATTTTGTTGCCTTTCATCAACATGTCACCGCAACGGATTCCAAATATTTTTTCAAAATTACAATTTTGCTGCTACTTTTTTTTTAATTTATTCGGCCATTTTGCTATGCAATAGGCTTGCCCCTTATTACATGGGACTAAAAATTCTGGCAAACTGTGGTTGTCTAATGCACCTCTGCCTACCCCTTCCATCTATCATCTGGCGCACTGTTCGCAGGCGAGGACGACTTGGGCTCCAGAGATATTGGGCCCTTAACACCTCGTTGTAAGTTTGCATTGATTTAAGTCACAGATATTTATGGAATTTTTGAAAGAAATTAAAGATAAATTTTGTCTTATTACTTTTCTATAATCTTTATGATTGTGATCTAACTTGTCATAATTATAAAAAGTCATTACTGATAATAACTTACAATTTGTACCGACTGTCATTAATGATTAGATAATTATTAAAACAAAACGCGATAATCTGTTGATATAACTTATGATAACATATCACCCACTAATATTTCGGTTCATATGTACTTTAATTCTGTGAAAAACCAATTTATCCTAATTAAGCCTAGTATCCCACAATACAAGTTAACTCGTATAGTGGATACCAGGGTTTCTCCTTTGGTGTCGTTTCATTGTGTTTAACCGTAAAAAAAGTTTTTTGAAGCGAATAGGTTTCGTAACTAATGATCCGATTTAGAAAAATCTTTCATTAGTATATATAAGTATATATAAGTAACATAGGCTAATTTTTATCCCGGTAACATGTTCCCACGGGAACCGGGAACGAGAAAATTATATCACGCGGGCGGAACGCGGCGATCAATCTATTATATTTATATTTTGCTCGTACGAATTTGACGAAACATGTTGCCGCAAGTCGCGCTTGGTCATTCCTTGAAAACAAACTTTCCACGGGAATAAATTCCCAAAATAAAGGTAGCCTAAGTTACTCCTTGTAACGTGACCAGTGAGAGTCCCTCTGAAACCGGTCCAGTCATCATATATTAGCCGGAACAGACAGAGATTTTTTTTTAATTGTTGCTTTTTATATAGGTTCGGTAACTATTACATGTAAACATATTTTCAATGTATTTAGTAAAACATGTCGATTTGAAATAAACGACACGCGTGCGCACAAACGCCTTACAACGCACGGCCGGGGGGAACGGAACGTTGTTGGCCGGTTCGGCCAACAACGTTCATACGATCATATCACATCAATACTGTCATATCACATCAATACTGTCATATCTAACACCGCCCGCGATACTGGCACCTATATTTATTGTTAATTATTTAAAGAACCGAAGAAATATACCTATGTACCTGAAAAAAAAACAGTCCACTCTACCACCAAACCTCAAGAATAGACACTTCAGTATTACTTTTTGGTGTAGACGCTAATCAACAGTAGTTTCTGCTCTTTGTAATAAAGCTTCATCAATAAAGATAAAACCTATTGTCGTGCGCAAATAAATACTTTAGATCTGATTATATTTTTTTTGCACTCGTATAAAAATATAACAAAAATCCTTTCAGTCAAAGGTGTTTAGGTAAATTAGGGTTATTCTAAATTTACATTTACTGCCGCTAAGCAACATGTAGAGCCCGTGAGTAAGAATCTGGCACATATCACCATTTTTGAATCACCAGTACAAATACATAACAATATAACTAGTTGTACCCGCGGTTTCACTCGCTTGGAATATCTTCTTTTGTGTTCATTTTCATTGAAAACTTATACGAAAACTCTGTTCTTGGTAAGATTTTCACCAATAAATCTTGATGTCCTTGAAGCTTCTAGCTTTCTATGACTCACAACTATGATTCAAAAAACAAATGACGCTTTGCACAATTTAATCTTTTAATAATGTTGGTAATCAGTTTGCAAGATAAACGAGGGCGTGGTTATTATAATGATTAATAAGGAAAGTACTAAATGCCATCTAAAAGTCAAGTACGTAATACCAGAATCATCATCCACCAAGCCTTTTCCCAACTCAGTTGGGGTCGGCTTTCCAGTCTACCGGCCCGGTAGTTGACCGACCCGGCCAGATGTTTATACTAAATACTAGATTTATACTAACATTATAGGTAAAGAGGAAAGATTTGATTGTTTGTTTAAATTGAATAATCTCCATTATCCCTGAGTAACATAGGGTACTTTTATCCCGGTACTGTGTTCCCACGGGAATCGGTAACGAGAAAACTACATCACGGTGTTGCATACCTAGTTTTAAAATGACAAATAAAACGGCGAAATATTCTATGCTGTTACGGCGACAACTTTTTTATTTATTTCATACAATTGTTTCAGCATTACGTACTTCGTCTTCTGAATGACGCAGTCAAAGAAGTCGGTTGGAACGTAAATCCGAACGAGAGTGTGATCACGGCACAGTACCGAGTAGATCTATTGGCGTCGGCTTGCCACTTTGAACATCCTGACTGTTTAGAAAATGCTGTAAGGATGTTCACAAATTGGATGCTGTCACCTAATCCAGACGCTGATAATGAGTACGTTTAAATTTGTTTTGTCATATATCTAAAGAGGTAGCAACTCTATTATACGTCTCTGAATACCACGACATCTTCACCTACATGCAGTGCACGTGCTGACATTCAAACGAAGCTCTCACAAATATAGGCACCCAAACAAACTCGTACCGGCTAAAAAAAACCTCGACTACTATATTACATTGGCCTACAAAGGGACTGGTGCTATATGCACCCTTCAGGTAAAAAGATGCAATATTGAGTGATCTCTCCAGATCTTTTATTTAGCACAGCGAATTAGCATTAGCTGACTGGCAGGCTGTGTGGTAACTAGCTTTGTGGCACTATTCGAAATTTACTAAAAAAAAATTTTTCTCGTAAATGAAGCTCAGATTGTATGTTTACCGAAGTATTTTAAGAGAAGGAAAACTCGACACAAATCTCCTCGTCCGACCAGCGAGGTATAGGTAGCGAGGTAGATAGCTCTGAAGTGGGCGTCAAATGGGCTGAAAACAAGTATGTTTTTTTTATATCTGTATGAAGACAGATACATTGTGTTAAATAAAAAAATGTTTCAGTATCCATGTCGATCTACGTGCCATTGTCTACTGCATAGGAGTAAGGTCCGGAGGTGCGCGTGAGTGGAACTTTGCGTGGGATCGTTTCAAAGTCGCCTCAGCGCCTTCTGAGCGACACAGACTGCTGTCTGTACTGGGATGCACACGAACGCCATCTTTGTTACACAGGTAAAAGTTACAAACCTTTGAAACTGTAGTTCGCGTATCATTAGGATCTTTATTTTATTCTATATCAAGTACCAACATTAACATGGCGTAGATAAGTATAAGTAGAACCAACTTTATTTTACCCTTTATTTATACCGTACTGGTACCGTAGTTCAACAGAATTCTGGTAGGTGAAACCAAAGCTAACCGTGATAGCGCGATTTAAAAATTATAATATGAAGCAAGGATTAGATGATGTCGGTATTGGTCATCGTAGCTTAGTGGTCAGAGCATTCCCCTTGTTATGGAAAGGTCGTGGATTCGAGTCCTACCGATGACATTTCAGTTTTTGCGGTTTATTTATAATTTCTATCTTAATATTTTAAGAACACTTGTATGCAAACTCATTGCTTTGAAAGACAGACATACCTTTATTGCCTGACGTTTTAACCAAATTATACGAGCCGTGGTCACAAGATGACTGGTTCTGCAACGGCCGCCTTCCGTCTTCGAGTCCGTGATGAAGAGTTATTTTCGTCTATTACTTATGTTCTCAATATTTTTTTATGTTTACAGGTATCTGGAGTTTTCACTTCGTAACGACAGTGGCATTCGTAAGCAGGACATAGTGAGGGTGTTTTCAGCAGTTGCAGGCACCGGAATTGGACAGCCCATCGCTTTTGACTACATAAGAACCAATTGGCAAAGATTGAGATCCTAGTAAGTTATCATTTAAGCATGCGACTGAGATAAGGAAGAGCGAGTAATGAATAAACTACTTTTTGTTGCAGTGTGGGTTCCCTGTCAACTTTAAATATGATAGTGAGAGTGGTGACGCGACGATTGAACCAAGCGCACGAGTATGAGGAGGTAACTAAAAACTTTAACATCAATAAATGTTATAACCAAAATAAATATAATTGACACAACATTAAACTAAGAAGAGAACTAGATAACATAAACCGACACAGAAACTCGCGGGCCAATCGCCAATGAACCACCTAAAAGTTTGCAGACTTCAAAATCAGTTGATGCGCTCGCTGACTCCTCGTGTAAGCTTGAAACTCCTTCTGGTAGCACATAATGAGTTTGTCAAGGATGAGAGTAGAGTGTCCGGTACTCTTATCACCAACGCGAGAGAACGACACCTAGCCAACGACCTATATCGTTAGCTCGCCGGCTCGCCAATGGATCACCTCTCTTGGATAATAAGTTTGAAAATTGTGAAAATTTCAAAAATAATAAGATATTTATTTTATTCCACAGCTACAAAGGTTTGTCAACGAATCTTGCAGTGATTTAGGACGTCCAGTACAACAAGTTCTAGAAACAATATCCAGCAATGTTCAGTGGAATGTTCGAAACTACCAAACCATAGTCAACTGGCTCCTAGCAGCAGATAAGATTAGTTAAACTGTTAATAGCTAATTCTAGAAGGACATTCTAGTTCTATAGGCAATCCATGACATAAATGTCTTCAATAATAGTTTAGAAACTCTTGTATTCATTGTTAAAGTCCGTTATATGTGAAATACGTCGTGACCGCTTCCTTTTTCCGTTTTTAGAAGATTTTTTTTTGTTCGAATTCAAAAGTATTTCTTTTATTACTTTTTTATTACAGGCAAATTGCATACAATATATAGACTTTACAATGCAACAAGAATTAAAAAAAAAAGTATACTTATTACTAAAAACAATTGTCACTTTAATATGACTAGGTAAGATAAGATAAGATAAAAATATTACTACTATTTTTGATGTAGAACAAAATACTATTTCTGAAACTTATTCTTATAATCATCGTTTTTGAAAATAAAAGTGTAAGTACGTTTTTGTATTGTAAAACACGAAAGTCAACGAGCATTGTGTTCAAATACACCTAATTTTAAATTGTAAGAAATTGATTTATACGTGTATTAAGAAGGTACTTCGTAATATTATAAATTATTTAATGAAATTTAGAAGCATGTATAATTAATTGTGTGAATGGTTTGTTACTCAGTAACGCAAAAAATCTAAAGTAGAAAAGAAAGTCTACCACAATGTACCTCACACATTAGAATACAAAATATGCTACAATTGATCCCGGTAAGGTGGTTTTCACATTGCACGATAACGACACACGATATCGTCCATAATAACGTGACGATATCGTTAGTAGCAGCAGTAACTTTATGGTGAGAGAGAATGTACGAGTAAATTATATCGTCACGATTTTGTGGAAGATATCGTCACGATATCGTGCAATGTGAAAACGCCTATTCTGTGACAAATAGGGGGTTTTCACATTGCAAGATATCGTAACGATAACGTCAAATTTACATTCAACGAAATTTTAATTCATTTCAGTCAACGAAATTTACATTCTTACCTTAAAGTTACTTGTGCTCCTTACTATATCGTGCACGATATCGTCACGATATTTTGTGTCGTTATAGTGCAATGTAAAAACGCCTATAGGAACGAGAAAACCAATTCATGCGGATGGAGCCGCGGGTATCAGCCAGTACCTAATTAGTTAGTATATAAATATTACTAATTGAAACTTATTTGTAGCTTTTGGTCATACATTATTGTTTTATATAATTTAGTTTTTAGCCAAAGAAACAAATAACATAAAGAAATTGTAAGGTACATAATATTTAGATTAAATGTATTTAATAAATTATTTTGCTGTATTTTATTAAGTTAATTGGACATTATTATTACACAAATAGCAAAAAGTTCTAAGATCTCTTTTATAACTTTGCTTTGTATACAGTTCGACCCAAAAACAATTAAAAGCTCTTATTTTATGTATATAACTATAATTTATATAATATCTAATATAGCACATTTGTCAAATAAAAGTATGCGATTTTTGTTTTAATTAGACTTCGTACATATAAAGGTCGCACCAATATCTTGTAGGCCCAACTTAACTCATCAGAAAATGGTGTCAAATTAAAAAAATGAAAATCTGTCGAACAAGAAACTATAATCTGACAAAAATAAAACTGACCGATTAACAGCAACAGACACGTCGTTCGCTAGTCCAAGTTACTGACGAAATGTGGGTGTGTAGCATATCCTCATCATTATGCCCTGTGCCAGTTTCTCATTCTATGATCGGCAGGTTTGCAGATACTCTGTATTATGTTCTAATGGTGATAAACTCTTAAGGGTATCCCCGTCTCACTACTGACATGACCTCACTCCAAGCACGTTTAACTTATCTATAGGGATATGCCAGTAGATAGGCTCCTACCTCGTATATGCGATTACTAGTGGTCTTAAAAAAAAATAACGAAGTATAGGCATCTTATGTACCTCAGTCTACTTCTTCCGGGAGCCTTCTGCTTGATTGTATGTTTCTCATACAAATTTCCATTAAAGAATTCGACCTCTTGAAGAAAATATACTTCAATAGGTCGGATTTTTTAATCGAAATTTGTAATTCACAATTTAAAGAGATTAAATTCAAATTAAATTAAATTCCTTTATAGAGACATTGCTAAACGCCTAATCGATGCTTCTCAGGACCAGAAGGCTGGCTATTTTCTGGCCCAAAGAATAAGTATCGCCATTCAACGTGGCAACAAAGCCAGCATTCTGGGAACCTTCCCAGTCGGCAATGACGCGGAGGATTTTTTTAACGATATTTTGTTATGTAAATATTTGTAGTCTATAATTATGTTTATTTTGTATATTGTAATTCTTATTGTAAATATACATACGTACATACATACACATGGTCACGCCTCTTTCCTATAGGGGTAGGCAGAGACTATGGAATTCCACTTGCTACGGTCCTGGCATACTTCTTTCGCTTCTTCCACTTTCATAACTATCTTCATGCACGCTCTCCGGTTCTGGGTGCTCTTGACCTGACCTTTGGTCAAAACATCTCCGATTTGGTCGAAGTACGTTCGCCTAGGTCGACCCTTACCTACCTGTCCATTCACGCCCGCCTTATGTATCTGTTTCGTCAATCTTCTTTCATCCATCCTTTCTACGTGCCCGAACCATCTAAGCATCCCTTTTTCTATCTTACTCACTACATCTTCTGATACACCGCAAAGTTCTCGTATCTCGCTGTTCCTCACTTTCTCAACCAATGTCACCCCAGTCATACTTCTCAAACTTCTCATTTCCACTGCATTTATTTTACTTTCATGCTTCTTCTGCCAAACCCAACACTCACTTCCATACATAAGTGTAGGGACCAGCACTCCTCTATGAACAGCCAGCCTAGCCCTCCGGGAAATCTTCTGGCTGTTCATAAAGTTATGCAGAGCCCCATTCACTTGATTTCCTGCCATAACTCTTCTTTTAATGTCGTCGTCACATCTTCCATCCCTTGTAAACTTGGACCCCAAATACACAAACTCTTTCACTTGCTCCACTCTTTCTCCTTCAATAACAATCGCACAGTTCGACATACTTTCGTCTCGTTCAAATACCATTACTTTCGTCTTACTTGCGTTCACTTTCATTTCCTTCCTTTTTAAAGACTCATTCATAATATCAACCATCACCTGCAACTCCTCCGCCGATGACGCAAGTATTACCTAGTCATCAGCATATAAGAGGCACTTGATGGTCAATTCATCCATTCTTAAACCACACACACTCGCTTTCAGATCTTTCAGACAGTTATCCATGTATAGGTTAAACAGCATTGATGACGCTATACAGCCCTGCCTGACGCCTCGTTCGATACCCAACCAGTCCGTGTAAGTCCCGTTTATGCGGACACAAGCACTGGAACCCTCATAAAGTGATTGTAGTGCTCGTATCAGATTGCTGCTTACTCCATACATGGACAGCGCTGACCACAATTCGCTCCTCACCACTCTATCATAGGCCTTCTCTAAGTCTACAAAAGCGCAGTAGACCTTTTGTCTTTTTGCCAGGAACTTTTCGGCAATGCTGCGCAAAGAGAAGACCTGATCCATGCATCCTCTTCCTTTCCTAAATCCAGCTTGCACATCCCACATTTTGTCATCAGTGTCATTCGTCAATCTAGTAATCAGAACCCTTGCATATAACTTGCCGACGACGCTGAGCAGACTTATCCCGCGGTAGTTTTTGCAGTCTCGCTGTGACCCTTTCCCTTTGTATAGTGGCACAATGACGGCTTTGCACCTGTCCCCTAGTACTCTACCGCTTCTCCAAAAAAGGTTAAAAAGGCGGTACAGCTGACTTGATACTACGCCTTGTCCTGCTTTCAGCATCTCGGTCGAGATCCTGTCATATCCTGCTGCCTTTCCAGCTTTCATGCCATTCAGTGCATCCATAATCTCTTTCACACTTATTTCATTCTCCTCTTCATTCCCACTTTTATTCTTGTCCTCTATACGAGATTCCGCTTGCGCATCCTCTTTCTCAAACAGACTGTCAAAATATTCCTTCTATCTCTTTAAAACACTTTCTTCCCCACTCAGAGAGCTTCCATCGTGGTTTCTGACTTTGTCCAGTTGCGAGGATTGGATAGTGCCCCTGGCTATTCTTATAGACTCCCAGAAAAGTTTAACATTTTCCTGGAAGTTGTCAGATAACCTCCTATCAAATTCATCCCTTTCATTCTCTTTCTCTTTAGCTATCACCTTCTTTACTTCTCTTTTACGCGTCTTGTATTCCTCTTTTGCTATTGAGACATCCTCATCTGTCGCCTTATTCATTCTGTGATTGGCTTTGATTGCCAACCAGTTCAGCCACGCTTTCTTCTTGCCCGCTACAACCATTTGTGCCTCTACACTCATTCTTTTGACCATACGTCCTTTTTTCCTTTTGCTGACACCACATACTTTCACAGCTACTTGCACAAGTCCTTCCTTTAACTGCACCCATAACTTTTCAATATCATCTTCTTCATCCATATTCTCATACTTCTCTCTCAAGCTATTTCGAAATTCTTCTCTTTTATTCCTTTCTTGCAAACTTTCTACTTTTATCCGTTCAAGCTCGGTCCCAGACTCATGGGCGTAGTGTCGCCACCGTTTAAATAAACCTCTTAACCGGCTTACAACTATATAGTGGTCTGTGTCGACACCAGTGCCACGATAAGCCCGGGTATCCATCACTGTCTTTCCCAATCTGTCGTCCACAATCACAAAATCTATCATACTTCTCTGTTCTCCTTCTTGTCTAGTATACATGTGGATATCTTTGTGGTTAAACAGAGTGTTTGTTACCACAAGATTGAAACTCCAAACATACTTCAAGCAAACTTTTTCCAATCTCAGTCACTCTATCGAAACCAAACTTACCCAAAACACTTTCATATCCATCACGCTCCACTCCCACCCGACTATTAAAATCCCCTAACATTATGATTCTTTCATTCGGCTTACATTTACCCAAGGTATCTTTCATGCTGTCCCAAAACACCTGCCTTTCACTCTGTGCTTGGTTGGACCGGTCCCACTGCGCATCCTGTGGGGCATAAACTCCCACTACAAAGATGCGTGAAAGACCGACCTTCCGCCTCATCCACAGTAGCCTTGGGCTTACACATTTGAAGTCAATCAAACACTCATTCATTCTAGCAGAAAGGATAACCCTAACACCTTGACTGGCCCGACTAGTGTCAGCCACCCCTCACCAAAAAGCTGTAAATGGCACATGTGTAGTTGTGTCACACCCTTTCCGCTTAGTCTCGTTCACACACAAAACATCCAGTCGTCTTTCACTCATCAACTTACACATTTCCCCCATTTTATCATTCATACCTCCTCTTACATTGATCGTCACAAAGCGGCTTTCCATAGCCCACTTTTCGCCTACCCTGGGACTGAGACGTGATGGGTGGCGAACCACATCGCCGTCCTTCTTCTTTAAAAGCAGTACCATATTTGTTCCCACGATCAGCTAGGGAAACAAAGGTCCACCCAGACAGAGCCCCGCATGTCTGAGTAAGGTTAGCCGTCATCTGGGGTCACCCGGTCCCAGGGCAATATTTTTTTTTTGTTTTTTTTTTGCGCTATTTCCACACTTTTTTGTAAATATATTTAAAGATAATTAGAAAATACCGAAACTCGACAATATAATTTTTATCATCTACGTTATTTTCGATATATCAGTTGATACTGTATCGATTTTGATAACGGCCTTGTGTGTATAATATCGATACGTTAATTATAATGATCCAGTTGCGGGATCACAGCCCGCTGTGATTCAGGTGTTAGTGTTGCTGTTATCAAGGTAAGTTAATCACTTTTTAGGGTTCAAAATCTGGTCTGTTCTGATTTAATGCATTTCACAGGGTTAGAGCACTTTAACTCATAGTTGCTAATGCTAGTTTCCTTTAAAAATTATATAAAGTATGGCCCCTATTAACCGCTATAAATTTTTAAAAGGTGTAAGTATCTGGTCCCAAGTCTCTGGGCCCAATTTACCACTATTAATTTTTAAGAAGGGACAACTGGTCCTGATCCGAATTTCGATGTGGACGAAGGGCCCCTAACCCTAAATATATATATAATGTTGGCTATAACATGAAGCATTGAAATTTACCGACAAATCAAAGATCTTTAGAAAGAACATAGGTATTGAATTGAAATTTAAAAAAATCACCATCGAAATTGAGTCACTTGGAAGCCACATACCCATATTATTGTAAGGTTAATAATATCCAAATTGGAAAGTTTGCCGATCTAAGCGAGGTAAACTCAATCTCTAGATTTAAAAAAATACACGTCTAAAATTAATACATAACCGACTTCAAAAGGGACCAAATAATTGTCGGAATGGGAATCTTCACCTGCATGCACTGTATCTGCTGATGTACGAGGTTCTGGCAAGAGTACTCAAAGTGCCTGAAGATCGGCCTCTATTACCAATAGTGACTGGCAAATATGAGCACAAAGAACGTGTTTTAAACTAAATAAAAAGAGGCTTTATTTTAATCCTAAATTGTTGTCCTCTAGGTGAATAAAGTCTCTTTTTATTTATTTTAAATCATCAGAAGTGGGATGCCCTCGCTTTCACAAATATTAATCTAACAAACGCGTCTGTCTACCCTTTCGGTGATAAATATACCTCCTAAGTCAAATTGTATCGTTATATTTAATTGATAGAATTGAAAGTGACAATACTCGTATTCCAAGTTCTATAAGGATGCTTTATATAAGTATGTACTTACATAAAGCATCCTTATAGAACTAGCTCTAATAAGCACAGAATAGTATATAGTTCTGCTATTAGTAAGTACGCCGCATTTCCGCGCTCCGATTCGTTGTAATAATTTATACAAAAAGAATTTTCAAATTTCAAACTAATAGTTTGTGAGATTACCGCGTTCAACCGAACTAAAATATAGATTACAATTAATTAACAAGCAACATATTCCTTTAAGGACAAAATCCACATATATAAATTATATTTGATGCTAAATTGATATGATAGGTGAAATAATAGACTAATCTGTAGACGATTAACAGCAGAAACTTATCATGACATAAAGTATTATTTTAATCAATTTATTGCATATAAATAGGTAATACAGTATCGAAAGTAAATCATTATTGATGCTATCGGTGGTACAAAGCCGAGAGTACATTTAAATCATTGCTAAGCGTCCATGACCCTAATCCCCTTATTCAAAGTGTCCAGCAGTCCAATTTGGAAAAAATCTATTATTTTTCTCGATAAATGAAAACCCAGATCCAAAGGAGCAGACAGAAGCGTTTAATGCGCCTACATTTCGCCAGTAGCTTTGTTGGTATCAATAAGGTGTAAGCGTTTCTAGGGACTCCAGAGAGGTATATTTGCCAGATCCTTGTATTTCAGGACTAGGCCTGTTACTAGGTGCTGCTGCTTATACCAAACCCTTTACCTTTGTTTACAAATGTCGTTTCGTCATGCATAATACAATAAGTCTACAAGTGAGTTTCATAATGTTTTACTTAAGTGCCGACAATAGAAAGTATAAACTATAACTGAATATATAGATAAAAGACATTAAAAATCACGAAACCTGAAATGTCATCAGTAGGACTCGAACCCACGGTATTTGTGTCGTAGCTCAGTGGTCAGAGTATTCCCCTTGTTAGGGAAAGACCGTGGGTTCGAATCCTGACCATGACATTTTAATTTTTGTGATTTATAATTCATATCTTAATATTTAAGAAACTCATTGCTTTCAAATACATAAATATATAAACTATACATTAATATTAGCATCATCTAAGAGTTTCATTACTTGACTGCTCAAATTGTTTGTGCTTTTTGAATTCGTAGTGTAATATTAAAACATGTTTTTAATATAATCTGTTTAGATGGAGACCGTGAAACTCTTAATTTTATCACTTTTATGCTTGAGTGCAAATGGACTACCCGGACAGATAAGTTCGTCTCGCAGTGAGCCCCCTGTTAGTCGAAATACAATTTTTGCAGACGAACGATTTGAAGGCCAGATATTTGAAAAAGTTGATGCTTTTGAAAATATTGAATTAACTGCAAGAAATGGGGATCCCTCATCTTACAGACTGCCAAATACCACTTATCCGGGTCATTATAAAATATTTTGGAAAATTGACCTATCAAATCAACCATTTACACAATCCGGAGAAGTGGAAATTGAAATTTACGCAAGGAGATCGCTCGTACGTGAAATAGTTCTTCACTCTCATGAGCTTACACTGGGTAACATAACATTAACTAGAAACGATAACAGTTATGCCATAGAAGTTGAGCAAGATGATAAAAACCAGTTGTTAAAGATTCGACTCTTAAGTGGTTCTTTGTCCTATAGTGCAGTTTCTGCACAGAAACACACTCTGAAAATTAAATTTGAAGGCCAATTACGAGATGATATGTATGGAATCTATAAGAATTGGTATACTGATGGTGGTGAAGTAAGGTAAATGGACATGGACAATGTAATAAAGTATAGTTAGTTATATACCTATAACTTAAAGAAGCTTAGCGTTAGTTTTATTAATAAAGGACAAAAAGTGATTTCCAAATTTCCTGAAAAGATAAAAAAAAGAAAGAATCTAGTAATAAATGCCAAGTGAAATACGTTCAGTCAGTTTCAAGTGTTATTGTAGGATGGAAAGTTAATCAAGTGCTGGCTCTAACATCTCCAAAATACATATCTATGTGAAAATAAATGATGTTCTAATTAAGATTTTAGAAGCTACCTATTTAAATTTTTAGATGGATGGCTTCAACCCAATTTCAAGCTACAGCTGCACGATGGGCTTTCCCTTGTTACGATGAACCCAGCTACAAAGCCACGTTCGATGTCACCATCAGACGTCATGAAGATTTCAATAGTTGGTTCTGCACGGACCGTTACAACTCGACAGTAGTTACAGAAGATCCCAAGTAATCTTGTTGTCTATGAGGTAAATCTGTCTTAAGTCACCGACAAAAATTGTACTATTGTTTTTTTTAGCTGGACAGACGATTTGTATTATACAACACCTAAAATGTCAACGTATCTTCTTGCATTAATTGTTGCAAACTACGAAAGTATTGAGTTAGACTACACGCCCCAACTCAAACATGAAGTAATTGCGCGATATGATGCTATAAAAAATGGTCAAGGAGATTACGCAAAGGAGCTAGGACTACAACTCCTAAATAAGATGGACAGTCTGACACGTTATAATTTTGAAGAGCATGGCTCTAACCTCTCAATGACTCAAGCGGCTATTCCTGATTTTGGAGCAGGTGCCATGGAGAATTGGGGACTACTTACCTATAGGTATATTTTATTATAAGACATAGCGAAACGTTTTTATAAATCAACACTTAAGACTGGTCTCTTTTGAGAACAAAGAATTCGCATTCGCTAGAATGTAAAAATGCCACCAACCTTAACTGCGATGGGAAGGAATATTCTGACGATATTTGTTTATCATTTATTTCGTCTATTAACCTCTTGTAAGTGGGTAATAAAATTAAAGTGTCTCATAAATACAAAAAAAAAAAAATTTTTTTTTTTTAAATTTCTGTTTGTTCCCGTTAATCTCTGGAACAGCTAGACTGATTTTAACGGAACCTTCACTGGCAGATAGCGGATATAATATGGTGTAATATATGTAAGCCTATAAAATATGTTTATCCTGATCATGACGTGTTCTCAAGGGAATCTTGAAACTATTTCACGCGGACGTTAGTCATAACAAAATAAAAATGTAATTGTTTTATTATGTTTCAGGGAATCATATTTGATGTATGATGAAAATGATACTAATAAACATTTCCAGCAAATCATTGCATATATACTGTCACATGAAATTGCTCACCAATGGTATGGTAATCTAGTCACTTGTGACTGGTGGGACAACCTTTGGCTTAATGAAGGTTTCGCTAGTTACTACGAGTACTTCCTTACTGATGAGGTAAGGTTAAATAAATTAGAAATTATTAATTTGGTTGAATATTTTTTGCTTTAAATAAGTATTAAAAATTACATTTAAAACGAACTAAAATAAAAAAAATGATTATTTGATTTGATAAAACATGTAGTTATATCATGATTTTAAAACTTATAAGTATGTCAGCTTGTGCAGTGCAACCTTGTCAAAGTAGATAATTAAACTTTTGTTTTATAGGGTACGTATACACTGGTCATGTTTAGTGTTAATTAAAGTAAAAGTTACGAGTAGCATTGGCAATGTGTTGTTCACATTGAAAATAAATAAATAATGTTAGGAAAAAATTTAGTGAATTTATAAAGATTTATTCTTGATGCAGGTTGACAAATCTTTGGGATTCAGCAAGCGCTATACCGTAGAACACGTACACTCTGCTCTGTTAGCTGACGCCGCCAATAACCCTCACGCCTTGACCAATCAGGCAAGCGTTAACAGTAATGCTGCAATCAGTGCTATGTTTTCTATCATCAGTTACAATAAGGGCGGAGCTTTCCTTCGAATGACAGAACATTTATTAGGCACTGCTGCATTTCAAACAGGATTAGCTAACTATCTAGTAGAAAGGTAACTTTATAACTGTTTCCTACAGATACCTATCCAGTGTGTTTATACTTATACAAGAGCTCCTCCCCAGCAAGTGGTGTTGACCGCACTACGTTTTGAGAGCGTGATTGAGAAGCAATCCAACATTAGTGACGCAAATATAATACTAGTATGTCGGATCTTATAAATAGCACCTTGCTTATGAGCTAGTTTTAAGACCTTGTATTTCATTGACATCCAAAATCACGTCTTCCCGAAAG